>CATKHJ010376142.1:0-12733 GCA_949750685.1 Vernicia montana | reverse complement strand
TTTGGGGAATGTGTTGCTTTCCTAGAATCCCATAAGGGCTAGAGAAAGTATCCCCTATTTTGGTTTATTTTTTAAAGTTAATATTTGCTTTAATTTCTTTATTGCTTTCATTTACTTTATTGCTTTAATTTGTTCATAATTGTTCATTCATTATTAATGTTCATGAAATCATTTTAAGTCATTGTATATTAAACTTGCCAAACGAATTAAAAATAAACTGAAAACCTAGTCCCCGAATCCTCTTTGGTAATCGAGGCTATTGCACTTTTTCTATTGGGATATTAATAATTGGAGTCATAAAATGGGTTTTTTCCTTAACTTTTTCCAATTAAAAAATAAATTAAGGTGGCGACTCCCAAAGTCAATTTTCAAAGATCAACCAATCCGAACCCGAGAGTTCCAGCGTGAGACCAAACCCGAATGAGCATTTCGATCCCCCTCTAACGGATCGGACCGGTGCTCGGGCGAGGCCTCACAGGTATGAATGAATGAAAAGAAAGTTTTATGCATTTGTTCCTGTATAAGACACATATGACAAGTAACTTTATTGAATATAATGCCAACAACTAATCAAACAACCAAATAAAACAATTGAAAATAAAGGTTGATAATAAGACATGAGAAATAAAACATAAATTGATTTTAAATTAACTGCTTCTGAAGATAATAAATAATAAATTGTTCTTGTTTCAACATTGAAACATATATGCCTTTTTATGCCTGGCAATACAAGTTGTAGCATGAGAATAAGGGATCCTTGTCAGCTGCCACCTTCTACAACTGCATTCTCTCTTAATTATATCAATAACTTTTTATCCATCAGGTCCCATAACTTGAATTTGTGGTGAACCTGCAAAGTGTGGCTGATATGCCCAAACATAGTCTAAAATCTTATCTATTTTTTTTTTTTTGGACAAATAGGTCTTGTTACCTTCTTTAATTCCTCTCTCTTTCTGAATAATCTTTTCATTAGCCTTGTTCTTATCATCTCCAACATTGTTATCATTGCTTTGTCTATAGTATCAAGGATGTATCTATTAAAGCACTCACAAAGGTGTTTGTCAATATGTCACAAAAAGCTATTGTGTCAAAACATGCCCTGACCCAATGCTTCAACAATCTCTTATTCAGCCACTCTCTAGCCTCATTGTTTTTTTCTTCAATAGCATCAAGAGCCTTTGTCAAGGCAACATCATAACTTGACCTTGCATGTCATGACCTTTTTTGGACTTATGGGTTGCAATAAAAGGACAGATGATGCTAATGGCGATTCTTTAGTAACGAAAAAATCTTATGTACGTATAGGGCACAGTAAGAAGGTTAAGAAAGGTAAGTATTTTCATGAAGTGGGAGAATATCGCAACTTCGAATAGGCAGTGACCTGCATTCCACGCGTACATTGCAATTTCGAAGTTAGTTTGTGAGGATTCGGCTCCGATAAGCCTAGAACGCTAAATTATCGATTTATTTTGGTGTTTTAAATACCCGAAAATTGAGTATATTTCTTGTAAATATATATGTTTTCAGGTTTAAATTGATAATTTAAGATTGACTATGAGATTTATAGAGATGTTTGAGATAAATTAGCATTATCGATAATTTTGTTTTAATTATATAGTTAATTAGTAATAAGTTAGATTTAAATTAAAGTAATTGTATATTTATAGATTAAATTTATGTTTCTTAAATAAAATAATGAATGAAATTGTTATGAATTTCAATGAATTTAATTATGAGTTTTATATATTATTATTTTAAGATTGAGTATGTAATATCCCGAACATTAATGTATTAGTTTCTAATTGATGATATGAATGAGTTACTAGTGTTCTTACATGTGTATTAATGTATTAGACTGATTAGAATTGAGATATTGACTTAAATGTTTGAGTTTCACAAAGTGGTGTTGTAGAGCCAAAGTCGCGACCGCAACCTTGGATTCGCGACCTCGATATGAGTCGCGACCACGACAGTGGGTGCGACTCAGGCCACGAACTCTTCTGCCTGATTTTGGCAATTTGGCTTAAAGGAAATTGCGACCACGATATACCGTAGCACCCGCATTATGAGAAGTGAACAGTCGCATAAACAGTAGTATGTAGTGACCGCGACATATATATTGCAACCGCAATATGAGAATCGCGACCGCGACTCTCGTCGGGGACATAAAAGGGAAATAGCTCTATGAAAAGGAATTAAAAGCCCAATTTCATTTCTATCTGATTTTTAGAGTTTTTAAACTCAAATTCTCTCAAATTTCTCTCCATCTACCTTCATTAATGGTAAAGGAAGATCATTTATTGCATAGTTAAGAGGATCTAGGGTTAAGGAATCTAATTCCTCTCCTCAATTGTTCAAGCATTTGATTGAAGGTAAGTTAGGGTTTATACATTTTCTTAATTTCCCTTTCAATTCCTTCCATTGGGCTTAAGATTAAGGTGAGGTTAAGTTAGTCTAGCATCATTAGCATTGTTATATGATTTAAGTTGATAGATTATTGAATTGTTGTGATTTTCTATTTGGGTTTCTATAGATTCTCATAGAGATAGAAGAGATGATGATGATGGAGGTTGTGACCACCACATTTGCTTGCTCTAGAGATTGATTGCAAGATATTTTGGGAATTATATTGTTAAGGTGAGTAATTATTACACTATTATGGTTGTGTTTGATCCCTAAGGCATAAATGCCTAATTCTTTCATGACCACTAAAGTATTTATTGATAATTGCTATTTGACTATCCTTTGAGATATTCCTTTTATTGTATACATGAAACCAATTGTTAAATTCTTCTTGATATTGATTGAAACCATGATGTTTAATCCATTGATGATCTATGTTATTGATTACCATTGTGTATCTTTATATGATTATTGAACCCAAAAGCAGAAATCCCTAATTCTGATGTGGGGTAAAATATCAGGCGTTGTACACAATATACTCCGGTGGATAGAGGAAAGTATCTATGTCCTAGCTAGGGAGGGCTTGTCGCCCTAGCCGTGAGATCTGATCAATCTTTCGCAGAGATGAGGGTATGCTCCGAAAAGATGAGCCTCTACCTCGATATTGATATGATGAGTAAGTTCTATGCCTCAGTTCTCGGTAATGCCTTCGAGCATAATGCCAATTATATGGAGAACGTTAAGACATAGTTACTTGATACTCTTACTGTACTGATATGATTCTGTTGAACATGATATGTTATTGTTATTGCCACCAATTGATTGATGTTATTGAAATGATTGGTCATTGATTTGTAACCATTTGATTATTGATATTGAACCTAATGTTAATTGTTATTGAACCAATCGTTTGTTATTGCTGAACCGATTGGTAAGTGTATTTGATTGATGAACCATGAACTATTATTGTAAACTGACCTTGAATGACCAAGCTCCACCAGTTATGGTAGTATAATCTTTACTCACTGTCTTATCTCATTATCGATTCTATTTTTTTTCAAGTGAGCTTTAGTTTATCGATTAAGTTCCCGAGGCGTTCTTTTTCTCCAATCCTCGTAAACTTAATTGATTAATGTAATAGCTCAATTCCTTATATTTATTTTGTATAGATGAGGATGATGTAAATATCTAGATACTTCATGGTAAATGTATTGAATGGTATATATTGACTAGTATTGTTTGGGTCCATAAGACATTAAGTTTATTGCAAGACAATATTGTATTTGAATTATGAAGGTTATTGATGAGAATGGATTAGCGTGGTTGTCTGGTTCTGATCTTGGGGGATTGCATGATATGGTTATAGACGATGGATTGATGAGATTCCTATGGATTTTCAGTGGCCTTAAGCCTACCCATGTCTTAGAATCGTCGCGGCTCAAAAGTCAGATCGTGACAGAGTATTAAATTAAATAAAATGAAATTAAAGATTTATAAGTTTTATATTATTTTAATTAAATATCAAAAATAAGCTATTTATGTATTTTCTTAATTGTACATAATTGTATATATATGATTATAATAAATCAAATTGAACTTTTAATAGAATAATATTAATTACGTTATAATTGAATTTAATTAAAGCATTTCTATGAGTATTATTATAAATAATTAATAAATGTGAAATATTAATTTATGAAATTTATGAATTTCTTTATGTATTAAGAGTTTATATTTTACATAAGTTTTAAGTTAATTAAAAATTGAATGAGTTGACCTATTTGGAAATGATGTTTTATGATTATAAATATATATATGAAGAATTGAGATGATATTGATGTTTATTAGGTATGGAGGCCTTGAGGGGCAGTTGAGAAGTTGTGAATGTTATTTTTAGAAGTGTTTATTTCTTCTGTTTCAGTAGGGGAATGTCCTAGTTATAGGGGAGGTTCTGCCGAAATTTCGATAGAATCCTTATAAGTCGTTAAGTATAGTTTTAAGGATTAAGATTAGAATTGTCTGTATTCTAATGTATTTCCTTTATTGTCCAGTATTGGCGTTTCAGGAGTATTCCTAGCTGCTATATGTCATAATCAGATAGGAGAGCTTTTGGATTCCGCCAAGTTTGTGAGTGATACTTCTTAATATATTTTCCTGTTTATCATGCATTGCATGTACTGTATGTTATATATATGTATATAATTATGCACTACGAATGCCTAAAGACATCTTAGCATATGATTGTGAATATTGCATTATGAATGATGTTACTGATTTCATGTGGATGTTTGGATGGGATTAGGATGACGTAGGACCACATAGGATTACGATTATGATTATGATTATGAATATAATTATGATTATGATAATGATGTTTGGTTGGGTTTGAGCTGGTTTTAATGCGGCCGTATGTTTGGAATTCAAAGAGCCAAGGGAGGGGTTCGGCTCCCCATATTGAGATTTAGAGTGGTTCCTATCGACTAATTTCCATCCTCAGATGATTATGTGAATAATTGTCTCTGTGACATGATGTATGAACACAATTTTATATAGAATGAATGTATGACACCATGTTAATATATTAGTATCATTCATTGAGTTGAACGCTCGTCCTTGTTCAATATTTTTCTAAGATTGCAGGATGAATTTGAGAAGAGATTTTAATTGAGTTATTCCTATCATTATTCTTCGGCAATGAGATTTCTTTTTATATAGTTATGTAAATATTTCTTTTGATGAAAAATAAAAATATTAGAACTCCGCATTGTTATTCTCTTTTTATGAATTTATGTATTATTGGTTTATGTGATATTCTATTAAGCAGAATTCTGATGATGATGATGTTGAGATAATTGATCTTGTAGCCCTCGATGGTAGAAATATGATGTATGTTCAGGTTCTGCTTAACAGGTGGGCTCATAGCCTTATTCTGTGATAGTTACAACTGTCATATTATATATTTTATTGTTTAATGTTTAGTCAGGCTTACTACGGGTTCCGGAAGCCTTGTGTTTTCCCGTTTTCTAGTGTCGGTCACATGCCCTCGAGGTTCGGGTAGTGACATTGCAACATCCCACAACATGTCCTTTAACACGTTACCTTTAAACCTCCCCCTAAAGTTAGTATACATATGCCTAACACAAAGCCTATGCTCAGAATGGGGGAAGAGTTTCTCCACACTGTTCACCAAACCCTGCATCATTTGATAAGTAATTTGTAATCAAAATTCATATAAGTTACATGATTCACAATATATCAACAAGTTTAAAGTTGTATCATACATTTTGTTTATCAGACATGAAGACCCATTGAGCATTGTTATACATCTATAGGTCTTCTCTCAATAAGCTTAAGAACCAGAGCCAAGTTTCATTGCACATACTCTTCACAACTGCCTGTGCTTGAAGGAACATACAATCATTAGGGTCAATTGCAACAGCACTAAACAACAAACCTCCATATGTGCCTTTCAAAAAAATCCATCAAGGCAAATAAGGGATCTACAACTAGCCTTAAAGGCACTCTTCAATTGCTCCAATAAGATGTACATGCCTTTAAAAGGACCTTTCTCCTCCATAAATTCAATTGTTGATCCAATATGTGTCCTTAACAGCTCCAACTTATATCTATGATGTATTGAGTACTGAAGTGCTTCATCTCCCCATACCTTTTTCAGTGCAAAGCACTTGGCCCTCCATGCTTTAGTCCTAGTTATTGTATAACTAGTTGTTCTATTCAATCTGTCCATCAAACCTATGACAGACCAATTAGGATCACTCCTGAAATCTTCAAGAAATAAATCTCCAATCTTCCTTGCAGTTACATGAAATTTTTTAAAAGTCTTTTTGCAAATGTGTTTCAGATTCATACTCCTCAATTGAAATGTGGCATTGTTATCATCATTAGTATCAAACTTGGATGCATAAATAAAGAAACCACATCCCTTATGGAATTTGGCTCTGCATCTTATCTTGTCATTCTTTGGAAACCTTATTTGGAATCTGGCTTTCAAAGAATGTTGAATGCATGCATCCTTGAAGGCTTGCTTATTACTAAATAGCATGCCTAACTTGAATGATGGATCATCCATATCCCTTTGTATATTGAACTCTGGGTATCTAATTTTCTCCTCCCCATCTGAGTCACTATCAACACTATAAAGATCATCAGACGGTGCATAGTCAGATAACTCTTCTTGCTCATTTATGTTCAATCTGATGTTGGCATCCATATCATATTCATTGGCTGTTGCAGCTGATGTGCCTTTTAATGGTTCAGATTTAGGCCTTCCTTTGTTTTCTAGATTCTGATTATCTTTTAGAACACTTACTAGATCTTAATCACCATCCACAAGGTCATAACCTGGGTCTTGGAATTAATCATCACCTAATGCAACTTCAACTTCAACATTATCATTTGTTGGTTCAACTTGATCTACAAAGTTGCAATCAGCTTTAGCAGGTACAAAATTGTGGTTTAAGAAACTTTCCTCTACAGGTACATCAAAAGTCCATCCATAAAAGCACTCTGATTATTTTGGCTAGCATTAAAATTCCCTGCTATTGTTTGAATGTCATCACCAAATTGATTCTATAGTGTGTCCATTAAATCACCAATTTCATTCATGTTATAACCTGTTTAAAGTAAATCAGCAAACACATGACTGTTATCACTTGAATTAACACCATTAACCCCAGTTCCATTCATTTATTGCTGATTACCATCTTCATTTATCCCTAAAACATCTGTTTTAGGCTCCATTTCATGTGCAGGAACCTAGACAACAACATGTTCAATATCAAATTTATTAGCATTATCATTCTCAATCTCTGAAATATTGCTCATTTGAACATCTTCATTTTCCTCAGCTTGCTTAAGGGGTACAATAGGTTCAGTAGCAACTCCAAATTCAAGCAGTAGTGGCCCTCTCCTAAGTCTTCTAAGTTTAGCTTAAGTACTAACCACTTTCTTAGCAGGTGCTTGTTCCTCCTCATCAAGTAACTCTTCCAAAACTACATTACTTTGAATAGCTTGAGGTTTAACAATATCCATCAGTTCTTCTACTGTTAGGCGGTGAATGTACAAATCACTTACCCCACACTCAGCCCTATGCCTGACCATCTCAATTGTGTCATGGTCTTTCTCAAGTAATTTGAGTGAGCCATTGAACTCCTAGTTATGCCTTTTATAGTAATATTGCATAGCACCTTCAATCTCTAATTGTCCATAAATAACTTGTCCAAATGAACTATTGACATCTTATCCATATGCAAGTCGTAAAAAGTATGCACACCACCACCAAAGTAACTATACTCCCTAATCTCCTTAGAGAAATGCACACACAAAGTGAACAAGGGTGGCTCAAGGTTTTTGGGGACCTAAGGCAAAGTCATTAGATGAGGCATTTAAATTGAAGACTATAGAGGCAGCAATAGTAGGTAACAAGCAATAACAGCAGGAGGTTAATAAAACCAAATAAATTCAGCAGCGGGAGGTTAACAAGTTGACACAAATGAGAAATAACAAATAAACAATAACAAAAACTAAAACTAAAAGCTAATTGAGATAAATTAATAAATTAAATTAAATTTGTGAATAATAGAATCTGGAGACTTTGAGAATTATCAATAACAATTGAAGATTTTGAGAAGCTCTTTTGCCAATTATTAAAATAAAAAACAGAATTAAAAGTAGAAAATGGAGATAGAATGAGATAGCCATTTTACAAGAAAAAAAAAATTGACATTAAGATTTCTTTTGGTTTGAGAGGTAGTAATTAAGTGGGTAGTTGAAAAAAATTATGGATTGATGCTACTATTTAAGAAAAGCTAATAGGAAAAAAAAATTGAGAGAAGGAAAAACTAATATAATTCTATTTTCAAAATAATATTAGGTTATTAAGTTAAGTTATATTTTCAAAATTTTAACATTTTGTTTTCTCTACTTTATTTTTGTAAAAATACTTCCTATTTTCTATATTATATATATAGGAGGCCTTTATACTATATATATTATATGGAAAATTTTCATATATATATATATATATATATATATATATATAATAGGGACCTTTATAATTGGGGGGCCTAAAGCGGTTGTCTTCGTCGCTTTACCCATTAAGCCACCCCTAAAAGTGAAGTAACCCTCAAGATATGCAAACAGAGTACAATAAAAAAAAATATTTTTCACCAACATATTATTTCACACATTTATACACAAACTACCAACCCCTTATATTGCATATAAACCCTAAGAAGCCAAAAAACAGCATACCCATAACCCTAAACCAAAACCCATGCATATAATTTAATCAAAATTGTATATTCTCAAGTCAACGATAACATTAAAGAAATTATTTTTCAATTCCCAAATACATGGTCCACAGGCAATATTTTGTGCTTGGACCTCAACACTAACAAAGTTCAATTAAAAAAATAGTAGTTGCATACTTTATATCAGACAAAAGCTTAACAAAAAGTATAATGGTGAAAATTATCTTTTGTTGTATTATACATACCTGGAGAGTTCATTTCCATCAATGCTGGTCCACCGATCCCCTTTACCAGCACTAACTCCACAAATGCTTAAACAATCTCTTTGACAAATATTTTGTCTAGAAAAATTTTCAAATACCCTAATTTTTAAATAATCTCTCAACTTCAAATTTCACTAAAATAAGGGAGGGAGTTATTGTCGCCGACTAATTCAACTTTTCCCTTTTTAACAACATATTATATAAAAAGGTACATAGTCAAATAGTTTGAGAAGTTTTCCCTTGTTCGTCTCAGAGGTTTTTTTATTTTTTTATTTTTATTTTTTATACAAGAGAGAATGAGATACGAGTTACAGAAGAAGAAGATGAAGAAGAATATCAACAATTTAGGATGAAATTAATGGAATCAGTTAGACTATCATCAAAATTGGGTTAAGAGATTTGCACAGAGAGAGAGAGATGAGAGAGGAGAGAGAAAATTTGTCAGCGCGTGAAGAAGGTGATGGATTTGAGAGGATCCAACATGGCATCTTCCATCCGCGTAAAATAACGTTAAAAAATGGTGACTAGGACTCCACATGGGCTCTCCCACAAGCTGATGGCCGAAAAACTAAATCGAGGACAACTGTTGCATCTAAATTAATATTTGAAAATTTTTAAGCAACAAATCGAAGTTGAAGGACAATAATAAATTATGAGGTAAAATTCAGGGACAATGGTTGCAATTTAACCATAGAGTGGAGATATGGAACTTTTTTTAGGGAACTGGAAGCGTTGATTTAATAATTAAATTTATTTACCTTTCCAAAATAATTATATATTTATTGAATTTATCTCAAAATTTTTATATTTTTCAATTGCATTTTATATTTTTTTTACCAATTATACTTTAATTTTAAAATTTAATATTAAGTATGCCCTAAATCAAAATTAAATTTCAATTGTAAATTTTATATTTATTTCACTTATTGTGAAATATTAATATTTATTTTATTTATATATTTCATTGCATCAAAGTGAGATTTGAAGTTAGAATAAAACATAGCCATAGATATTCCATTGTATATATATATTGCATAGTTAACCAATTTCAATTTTTAATCAATTTTTTAACCAATATTCAGTAGTATCTACTCGAATTTAGGTCTCAAAATTGTAACTTAATAAATTAATTTGCTACAATTTTATAATAGTTACTAAGTAACGTTCATTAGTTTTTCTAGTAACGTTCGTTAATTTTAATTATATGTATATTATATTTATTTTTAACATATAAATAATAAATATATGATGTTCTTTAAAATTTCAATTCGACTCTTGTTTGACTTCGGTTTAACTTTTTTTCCGTAATCCTATATTTTCATCGGTTCTAAGACCGGGCAGAATTTGAAAACATTGCTTTTAACTCATTATTTTATCCTCTAATTATTAACTGCTAATAACTAACAATTAACTGCAACTAGTAAACCAAATAGAGATCCTTTTATTATTATTATTTTTTTCCTCTAATTATTAACTGTTAATAACTAACAATTAACTGCAACTAGTAAACCAAATAGAGATCCTTTTATTATTATTATTTTTTTTAAGAATAGAGATCCTTTTTAACTTTAATACCAAGGGCAGAGTTTTAGTTTCGCCCATGCTTTTGTGGTGCATTTATAATTTCAGTTTCTAAATCCCACCACCCTAATTAATTTCCATTTTTTCCAAAAAATAAAAATAATAGTCATAAATCTTGTCATGCGGTATATATATATATATATATATAGTTTTTGGAACACGTGATAGTTTTTTTTTTAATTTATAGATATTTTATATTATAATAAATTATATATATTATTTACTAAGAAAAAGAACAATATAAAAAGTAATTATATATTCAATAATACTATAGATTTTTAGCAATCGATAACAAATTATTAAAAAATTTATATATATTTTTCCGAGAAAAATTCATTGTCAAAAGCAAAATAAAAAAAATAAAAAAAAAGATACAATGAAAATATATTTGCCACTATTTTTTTAAAGGCAAAACTAAAAAGAAAAATATGAAAATTCAAAGATATATTTCATAATATATTTTAATAATACTATCAATTATTACCCTATTGATATCAAATTATTAAAATATATATATATTTTTCCAAGGAAAATTTATTTTTAAAAGCAAATTAAAAAAATAAAAGAAAAAGATGCAATGAAATTATGTTTTTCATTATTTTTTTAAGTAGGAAAAATTGCAAAAGAAAAATTTTAAAAATTTTAAAATATATCTCATAATATTTTATCAACCATCATAATATTAAAAACTAAAATCACAAAATTAATATATATATATATATGTAAATTAAAAAGTAATATGAAGAAATTCTAATAACATACATATTTGATAGAAATTGAATTAAAAGAATAGAAGTGACTTGAATTGGGTATAGGTTAAACTCACAAATGAATTGAATTTAATGAGTTTGAGTCAATTATTACTAAAATGTTAAAATTAACCAATTAAGTAGTCAAGTCCAAACCATTATATATCAATATGTTTTTAGCATATCTTTCCAATGTGGGATTGATTCTTAACACTCCCCCTCAAGTGACAACTGGATTTTGAATTTTCAGTTGACCACTTGAAATTGAATTCCTCCCCCTGAAATTGAAATTTGAATGTAGCGGCAACACCGGACCGAGCCGCTGGGACTGAACATCCAAACGGATATTGGATGATTAAAATTGAACCGGGCCAAACCTGCTCTGATACCATGATAGAAATTGAATTGAAAGGGTAGATGTGACTTGAATTGGATATAGGTTAAGCCCACAAATAAATTGGATTTAATGAGTTTGGATCAACCATTGGTAAAAGGTTAAAACTAACCAATTAGGTAGTCAAGTCCAAACCATTATCTACCCATATGTTTTTAGTATATTTTTCTAATGTGGGATTAATTCTTAACAATATTTCATGTAAAAATTCAGAAATTTCTTTTTTCTTCCTTATAAAAGAAAAATTAAAGTGTAATATATGATTTACTAAATTAATTAGATTACATACATCATGAAAAAAAAATCTTATAAATATTTATAAATAATATGTGATTCATAATATAATAATAATATATAATCATAAAATATATATATATATATATTAAAAAGTAATATGAAGAAATTCTAATAACATACATATTTCATGTAAAAATTTAAAAATTTCTTTTTTCTTCCTTATAAAAGAAAAAATTAAAGTGTAATATATGATTTACTAAATTAATTAGATTACATGTTGGACATTTTTCAAAATGTCAATTATCCCACATTGTTTTTAGATGGAATTTTTAAAGGCTTTATATTGCCTTTTCCTTATTCTAGTGTCAAATGGCCTAACAAGAGTTATGCTACCATGTATCGCACGCGCGCGCGCGGCGCATATGGTGCATTTTAGGTGCTTTTATAGGCGCACTTGGCACGTGCAGTAAATCGATTTATTTTTTATTTTATTTTTACTTCTGATAATTTATTTGATATAATTTAAATTTAATTATATGTGATTAGATTAGGTAAATATTTGATAAATATTTTCTAATCTAATCCTATCACATCTGTTAACTTAACAGATTGTATTCTATCTCTATCTCTTAATTTTTTATATTTACAGATCATTGGGTTAGGTTTTCTGCAGAACCAAAAACCCTATCTATTGTTCAGTACTGTTTTTCACGTATAGCTACCAGTACTGATATCGCCTATTGCAAGGTGCTATCAGTAGCTTCATTGTATCCTGAAGGGTTTGCTGTACTCATTGCAATTTAGAGAGCAAATAAACCTTTAGGAAAGTGGCAG
>CATKHJ010376023.1:0-12840 GCA_949750685.1 Vernicia montana | reverse complement strand
ATGAGTATGTGATGAAAAGAATAAGTGTGTATGTGCTCAGGTTCTGATCTTGGGATATGAGATAAGATGATATGATATGAGTTAATAATGTGATGATGTGATGAGATAATTATAGTACAGATGCATGATACTGTATTGGATTGTATAGCAAGTATGGGTTCTACGGGTTTTCGGTGGCCTTATGCCTATCCATGCCCTAGGACCGTCGCGGCTCGGAAGCCGGGTCGTGATATATATATATATATATATATATATATATATATATATATATATATATATATATATAAAAGAAAAGACAATTAATATATTAAGAAAATTAAAAAATTGAAAAATCTGGACAATTTTTTGAAAAAAAAATATTAAAAAAAATGAAAACTAGAGACTATATTATGTTAGTAGCCAATTAGCGACTACATATTTAGTAGTAAATTAGTCGTAACCGAAATTACTTTAGTCGTCTTTTTTTGTATTTAGCAATTGTGTCTTTTCAATTAGCAACTAACGTTTTTAGTCGCTAATTAGAGACTACTATCATTTAGTAACTAATTAGTGACTATTTTACTCGCAAAAAAAATTTACCGAGAAGACTTTTAGCGATTATGTGATTTAGTCTCTAATTAATCACTAATTATAATTAGCGACTAAAATTCATGATTTAATGACTACATTTTGTAATCTCTAAAATCAGTTTTTCTTGTAGTGTGGGGTGGCAATACCTTATGCACAGGTGGGCTCTATGGGAGAATGGTTGTCATTGGTAATGGAAAATGAAGACCTTGGTACTGTTGCTAAATATTGTATGATTGTGTGGGGTATTTGGGGCCAACGGAACAATTATTTTTGGCGTCAATGTTACATTCCTCCCATGCAAACCATGCAATGTTGCATGGAGCTATTGATGTCATGCTTGGTTGCTCAAGAGAGGATGTCGGGAGCTGGTTTGGAACGGGTTTCAACTGGATCAGAAAAGTGGGTTGTTCCAGTGATACCTTAGGTAAAATGTAAAATAGATGCTACCCTTTTTATGAATGGAGGTCGTACAGGTGTGGGTATGGTTTTGAGGAATGCAATAGGTGATTTTTTTAATGGTTTTTCACAAGTTTTTGATGGTGTTCTTCTCCCTAAAGAGGCAGAAGCTTTGGACCTGTTGGAATCTCTTCATCTTTTGGAGTCTTTGAGTTATGATAATATTCAAATTGAGCTAAATGCTAAGGGTGTGGTGGATAACTTTTCCTCTACTATGTTGGATGATTCTAAATATGGTACTCTCCTTAGTTCATGTAGGTTGTTGATCAACAAATTTAATTATGTATTTGTTTCTTTTGTGAAAAGACAAGCGAAGGTTCCTCATGTTTTGGCTCGAGCTACTTATTTTTATGCTTGTCTTACTAATTGGCAAGAAGCTCCTAAATTTGTTGGAGCTCTCTTGAGATTTTACATTCTTTCTTGAAGTTAATAAAGTTTTATTTCTATAATATAAAAAAAATAACTAAACAATCTAAAAAAAGAAACAAAATAACTATATTGTCTTTGAGTGAAATCAAGAAATGAGAATGTTAGGTACTTGAATATCCTAAAAAATTCAACAATCCTGTAGCAAGAAAGTACAAGAACAAAGAAAGAAACCAAAAAAGGCAAAAAAAAAAAAAAAAAATCATTTCATTCTCATTTTCTTTAGCTCTCTTTCTCTCAATTTACTACAATGGCAGTAGCAAGTAGCAGCAGGTCATGTGGCCGTGTGCACATGGTTTGACTTCGACAGCTTTACGCTAATGCTCAAGGTGAAAATGATCAAATAGATATTATTCCAGGATTATCTATTTGAAAAAAGAAGAATATATTGTTTAATATAAATGAATTTCTTTAAAACTTTAAATTTGCTTTTATTTATTTATTTATTTACATGAATGAAAGGGATTCAAATTTTAGCATTGAAAATTAATTCGTCATTTTAAACTTTTAAGTTAATATATAGAATTGGTTATACTTAATGCAAATTCTACTAAAATTAATATAATTAATGCAAATTCTACTAAAATTAATATAATGAAACTCCAAATTATATTTGGATTGGTTTGGATAATTAATCATTTGAAATTATTTTGAATTTGGATTCGAGTTTGAAGTGTAAAATTATAATTTCATATTTATTTATTTATTTGTTTTAGTATTTTATTTTCTAATTTTTAATTTTTGATATTTAATAAGTAGAGCCCATTTTATAATAAAATTATTTTTTTATCAATATAATAATGTTACGTCAATATAAAATTAATAAAGTTAGGTGCTGGACTCTCTATATGTTAACGGAGTAAACTACATATCTCGATTTGCAAAAAAAAAAAAAAAAAAAATTATATAGACTTCCTATTTACAAATGCGTGAAGCCATTTATACTTTTTTAAATTTTTCTAAAAAAATTATATAAATATAATAAGTTATATAAACATTATGTACAAAAAAAAATACATTCAAAATAATTTAAAATCACTAAATATAGATGAGATTCATTTATAATCGTCAAAATTAAAAATAAATGATCTAATGGTTATAAATTCAAATTTATTTATTAATTAAGTGCACCACATGCTCTTAGATTTTATACTTATTGTTAACATCAAACATTTCACCCTACTCGCTGTCCTAGTGATATTTATGATAATATATAAATCACAAATTGATTTTTTAATTTGTCTATTTTTATAAACTAATTTAATGGTAAAATTTTATTCTTAATGGAAATTTAGCAAAAAGTTAAAAAGAATCAATAAAATATAACCATTATAAATATTTTTGGTCGATTTATATTCACATACAACATTAGACTATTAATCTAATAGCATGTCTTAACATTAAAAAAAAAAAAAAAAAAATCACATTTGCAGTTTTTTTTTTTTTTTTTTTTGTGAATTTAATTTCTATTATGATTTAAATTCAAAATCTTTCATTTTTGAAAATAATTTTAATACCATTAAATTAGAATTTATGTCTTGAAAACAATTCTAACACCCTTAAATTAATTAAAATTTGAAATCTCGAAAATAATTTCAATACCATTAAATCAAAATTTGAAATATTTCAATCTCAAAAAATATTACATTTTCAGTTTGCTTTTTTTTTTTTAAAAAAAAAAATTTAACTCCTATTATGATTCAAACTCGAAATTTTTAATTTCAAAAACAACTTCAAGGATATTATATATAATACAATTAAAGGGAATAATAAGAAGAATTGAAGAAAAACAAATACTAAAAGAAAATATATTGGGACGGGGTTGGGCTTATATTCATGGCAAGCCCAGGGCTTCAAAAATCAAATAAACGCTACTACAAAGGTCAAAGCTGTGTTTGAGCTTTTGTCAAAACCCTAAGCTCTCTGTTTTCACTTTCTTGGAGGCGGCCATTTTTCTCTGCTTTTGCTTCCGGTACGTACAACAGGTTCTTCTATTATTCCTTTTTTTTTTTTTTTTTTCCTGTTTGATTTCCGGGAAAAGAAAGAAAATGAAAACATTGAAATGTGTTTTTCTGTTGGATCATCTATTAATGATCAGTGCTTGATTTCAATATTCTTTAGGGTTTATTATGTGTTTCTTTATTAAGATCTCTTGTTATGTATTTTGTTTTTTTATTTCTCTAGAATTTTTATGTTGATTCTGTGATTACCATTGCGATCCAAAAGTTTTTGAAATTGACTCTTTTGCTTGTTTATCTATAATATTTTTTCTTTAGCTATAGGTAGATTCAAGGGTTGGGCTCATAGCAAGTTAGGATGGATTTTTTTTTTAATTTGTTTTATCAAATCCTTCAAAAAAAAATTAATTAAATTATGATCCCATTAACCTTAAAAATTAATTAAATTATGATCCCATTAATCTTTCTTCTTCCTCTTGTGAGACCTTGAAAAATTAGATATTTGAGCTAGCACTATCCTGCCCTTATCAAGGAATAATATTTGTGATCCTGTCCCTTTTGGTTTCAGTACTGTTATAAATCATTTCTTTATCATATTTGTTGTTTACTTAAAAATTCTTAGTAGTTTTTGACATTGCTTGAAATATGTGTAGCAGCAACAATGGTGAGGGTTAGTGTTTTGAATGATGCTTTGAAAAGCATGTATAATGCTGAAAAGCGTGGGAAGCGCCAAGTCATGATCAGGCCTTCCTCGAAAGTGATTATCAAATTTCTGCTGGTGATGCAGAAGCATGGTATATGTTCATTTTCACCTGTATTCTATTTCTATGATATTCACTGTTCCGTGAAAATTCATTAACATATGCTCTTATGATTCTTATCTCTTTGGCTGTCTTATGAAGGATACATTGGTGAGTTTGAGTACGTTGATGATCATAGGGCTGGTAAAATTGTGGTTGAATTGAATGGAAGGTTGAACAAGTGTGGGGTTATCAGCCCTCGTTTTGATATCGGTGTCAAGGAGATTGAAGGATGGACTGCCAGGTTGCTCCCTTCAAGACAGGTCAGCTACAAAAAAAAGTCTAAATTCAGTTTTATTTATTTATTTTTTTAAAACTTTGACATGAATATCAAGTTATCATGAGCATGCAACTATAATCTATTAGGATCAAGTTAGGTATGCTGTGCACGAGCAAGTAAAAACTTGTTTATGCTCTGCTTAAGCTTGTACCAATTCCAATTTTTGATATATAATTACATATTTCTATGTAAAGTTGCAGTGAGTGTTAGCATGTATGTGCATCTTTTGATGTGGGTAGTAAGTTAAATATGTATGGCTTCTGGTCTTGACATCTACATTGATTTAAAATTGCAGTTTGGTTATATTGTGTTGACAACTTCTGCTGGCATTATGGACCACGAAGAGGCTAGAAGAAAGAATGTCGGAGGCAAGGTGCTTGGGTTCTTTTACTAGGCTGAGCTTTTCTGTTCGAGTTGAGAAACTTAACATTATTCTGCTTATGAGGAGTTTTTAGTTGTACTTTTGAACTTGTTTGCCATAGGAATAGCTGAATGCTTTATTTGATCTATGCTTTTTACAAAAGCTAGTGTTGATTTTTGTTTGCATGAAATGAAGACCATTTTTTGGTAGCTCACATTTGTTTGACAGCAGTTTCATCGATGGCTAATATTTTGGTTATTTTGATGTGAAGTAGGCATAGGAATGAAGCCTTATTCTAGTGTACAATTGCTGTTCACTTGCAAGGAACCTCAAATTTGCTCTCATTCATCAGAAAGCGGATGATTGCATTTCCACAGTAATATCATAAAACCCTAATCCAGTTTTAAAGATAGCCATTGGGATGTTTGAGAATTAATTTGGTCTCCCCATGGATTTCACCATGAATTCAACATAATTAAGTCAAATTTTAACAGTTTCAAATGAATTTTATGCCATATGTTCCTCTATACCAAACAAGGGTGTTTGTTTGTAGTAAGATTTATAAGAGGGTGTTTGTTTAGTTGACTTTAAAACATTGGTCTTACCCTTGAACCACCAAACTCTTTTTAGTATGGTGCTGTGATACAATAAAGATTCAAATGATAATTAATTGATCTATATTTATTTCTTTGAATTAAATATTCAATAGTATCAAATTGAATGATTCAGTGCCCAATAGAATATACCTCAATTAGAGGGTCATTTTAATGTAAATTCAATGGTTATTAAATTGAATAATTTAGTTAATTCAATGTCAATTCAATGGTTTTCTTTTAAGAGTTTGTCATGTACTTAATCCCTGTGTATATTGTTATTTCAAAAAAAAAAAATGAATAATTTAGTGGCCCTTTCTAATTATATAAAATCAACCTCATTTGTCATGCCAATTGTAATTTAAACTGATAAGAAATTAAGAACAATTTTAAACTTGTGAAACATTTACCTTTTACAAGGCAGCTCCTTCTCCTTGCTGAGAGATGGGAACTCTTATCCGTCTTGACAATAAATAAAATATTCCACTAAAAATAATTTGTATTTATTTTTATATTTTAAGCTTAATTACTTAAAAAATTCTATTTTTAATTATTTTTTAATTTTAGTTCAGTTTTTATTTTAATTAGATACATAAATTTTTAAAATTATATCAGTTCAGCTTTCAGCCACATTTTGATAAAATTAATGACCGAAATATAATTAAATTAAAAGTAATCTTTTATTTTTCAAAATACGACAAAGGAATATGATTTTTGTCTACAAAATAAAAGAGAAAATGAATTTTATTTCTTCTAAACACTGAGGTAACAAATTAATTAGTTAACCAAATAATCAAGTTAAAAGTTAAAAAAAAATGATAAAATCTCTGGACTATGTAAATAAAATCCAAAGTTAAAACCAAAATTGATACCATTTTAAAATTTTATATATTTAATATATATAATTATTAAAAAAATAGAATATATATATATTTTTTTAAGTATTAGAAAGATAAAATCAAATTATTATTCAGACCGTACATGTATTTGTCAATAGGCTATGTCTAGGAGTGGAAAATAAAATAATATGTTAAAATGGTAAAAACAGTAAAATTTCAGGTAATTAAGATAATAATTTTATTGTAATTGTAATAAAAAAAATTAAAAAAATAAATTTAATTAAACATTTTCAGTAATATTGGAGTGGTTCTAGTAATTGAGATTAATCCAACACTATTTTTTTTTCAAAAAAAAAAAAAAAGTCATCAATTACTCCTCCCTCATTTTTTCCTAAAACCCTAGCTGCTTTTCTCCGACATGAAATACAACAGCAGCAATAAAAATGACGTTTCAAGTACTAATTAATTAATATCATCTGCTTGTGTTCATATATTACTTTCTAATTATTAATTAATCTTCTTAAACCAAATTTAACTGATCCAAAAATGAAATTTTGTATGCAAGTAGCTGGAAAATTAATTCTCAAGGAAATCAACAATGGGTTGGAGGAAAATCTGGTGATTTCTCCAATTTCAATTAATTTGATGCTTAATTTGGTGGCTTCAGGATCAAAAGGGCATATTTTAAAGCAATTACTAAGGTTTCTTGAATTTGAAACTGTTGAGGACAAAAAATGAACTCCAATGAGTAAAGAACACGCGTATATAGTGTTCTTATTATCTCTTAAAGAAGGTAAAAAAAAAAAGTAAAAAAAAAAGATTTCCTTTCTCTTTCTACACTCTCTCTCTTTGCTCACTCTCTCTCAATTTTTTATATTAGCTCACTAACTTGGGAGTCAACTCTCAATAGTCCTTGATCCTCATTTTCTTTGTTTACAAGTCCTACTCTCCATCAATAGTATCAGATGATTTTAGACTCATCAAATTGACGTTGTCTGTGAAAAACAGCACAAGAAAGTTGTGTCCCTACCTTTCATTTCTGCTGAATTCAACATCACCGGTTACCACCATTGTTAATCCATCAAATCTAGCCTCCTTCATCATCAACGGAAATAAATAAAATAAATAAATAAAATAAAAGGAAGCAAAAGGCCCAAATCGGACAAAGAAGAGAGAGGGAGAGAGAGATGAGACATGGGGGGGTGCCAATTCACCCACCTTCGGCAAGCAGTGGCTTGCATCGCCACCTACACCAGGACCGCCACCCTCCAACGACCTCAAGCAGAGCAGCAGTAACAGGAACCGTCTAAGAATGGCGGCTCATGCTCCGATTGAAGGTTACTGGTGATGGAAACTTCAACTGCAGATTCTAGCCGATCCCGATTTTAATTTTCGATGATTTTAGTGTCAATGGATTCTTCTCAGTCTCATCTTTCTTTTAGTACCCACCAAGTCGCCAAACCTTGACCGGAAACAAAGATCGAAAACTTGTCCACCGAAACTTAATAGGCTGATTCCGGCCAAATGGTGGCAAGTGGCATGGATTTTAAGCTTCTAGACACTGAGGCGATTCCGATGATATCTTCCTCGCAACCAAAGCCTGCTCCAACTTCGGCGCATCGCCAACCAGTCATTGGTTACCGACGAGTGGTTACCACATGCCACCACAACTCCGAACAAACAGTAGCTTATATTTCATGCGTACTTTGTGATCCGAAGCTAGTTTGTTGAAACTCCATCCCGAATTCGCATTGGAATACCGAAAATCAGTCAACCGGACTACAAAAGTGCTGGTTTTTTAGTTCACAACACATTCTTAAAGATCTAAAATCATTTCAAGCAATCTCTGAGGCCATTCACGCCATCCCACACATGTTTTATATATTCCTCATGCTTTAAATTTAATTTTACATTATTAATTATTTAAATAAAATGCAAATATATTAAGATTTTTGCATGAGTAAATTATTTGCTATGATTATGCATTATAAATGCAAAATGCTTACATGTGAGTAATATATGAATAATTGCGTATTTTAAATGCCACTCCACGTACAAATTGTTGCTTGAAAATCAATATCTACTTTAAAAGCAAATTATTTTTTAAAATATATTTTAAGTGAATCTATTATTTTTGCTGGGGAGTAGGAGTCCATCAAATCTCACAAAATTTTTATATGCTTATTATGCATAATTAAATTAGAATTCATTACTTGAATGAATTAATAAATTTGAGCTCACAACATGCTTTATTTGCGAGGAACTTGCTAAATCACTCTTTACTATAATACCAAATTCATTAAATTATTAAAGTCTATTCAGACTTCACATGAACCCATGATGTATAAATTTTTTTTTGAAAATGTTGCCTCACAACCATGTCGAGCATTTTGCATGAATTTGTGGTTTGTAAATCACACATATTATATTTAATTTCTAAAATATGTTCCTATAAGGGCCTATTTGTGGCAAGAAAAGTTACAGAATTTATCATTTGATGAGAATAACAATGCTCGACTTGAAAAAAAAAATCAAGTTATTCAAATCAGTTGGCGAGGTGCATACAATAAAAAGACCTATTGGAACGAGCTCAAAAGGTGAAAACTCCAGGCAAAATCCCAATAGGCAACAATACCGAAGAACCTATTGGGTCGAGCTCAAAAGGCGAAAAGCCCAGACGAAGGCCCAATAGGCAATCAAGACTTAGCTCAATAGCCGTCGAAGAACCTATTGGGACAAGCTCAAAAGGAGAAAAGCCCAAGTGAAGTCCCAATAGGCACAAAGACCTTGTCAAGACGAGGCTAACCCCTGCAAGAGGGAAGAAAGACTTAGTGAACTCTAAGAAAGACTTAGTGAACTCTAAGCGAAAGTCCGCAAGGCAACTCTCTGTAAGAGGAAGTGAAAGACCTATTGAGACTAGCTCAGAAGGCGAATATCCAGGAGAAAGCTCAAAAGACGAACGTCCAGGCGAAATCTTAAAAGACGAACTTCCAGGCAAAAACCCAAAAGACGAGTAGTCTAGGAAAAATTCCAATAGGCATGCAAGACCTATTGAGACTAGCTCAAAAGACAAACGTCCAGGCAAAAGCTCAAAAGACGAATGTCCAAGCGAAAGCTCAAAAGATGAACGTCTAGGCGAAAGCCTAAAAGACGAGTAGTCCAAGCAAAAGTCCAATAGGTGTGAAAGACTTAGTGAACTCTAGGCTCAAATACTTAGTGAACTCTAGGCAAGAGATCAAGTGCAGCTATAAAGCAACAAAAGAAGAAAATGAAGAGCCAAAAAGACCTACACTTTGTCAAAGAAGCTACAAAGGGAAAAGTTTCCTCTTTGTGGGGTGGGGGGAAGAGAGATGGCTCATTACAATAGTAGCTAAGGAAGTCTATAAAAAAAAAAATCTAAATGATTGAACACTCCTATCATAAAAGCAACTCTAAAACTCTCCACAGAAGCTACTCAACTACATAACAATTTGAAAAATAAACAAAACCAAGACAAAGTGCTTAAAAACTTGACAGAGAAATAAACAAAATGAAGACAAAGTGCTTCAAAACTATACAAGGCACGCAAACAAATGAAGTTGTCTGAAGACAAGCTATTTCATTTTAGTAAATAATATTGCAAATGTATAATTGTTTGAATGTACTTACAAAAGAATTTAGTATTATTAAAAATAAAAAATAAAAAATAAAAAAAAGAAGAAGAAGAAAGAAAAAAAAGAAAAAAGAAAAATTATTATCTAAGTCTTCATCTGACGAGGTAGATTACACAAAGACCTCCGGGTGAGGTGGATTTCTAAGTCCTCTAGTGGGGCACATTATTATTATTGTTATTATTTAAGATCTCGATCAGCGAGGCAGATCATTCGAAGACTTTTATTAACGAGGCGATTCTCTCAAGTCCTCCATGAGTGAGGCACATTATTATTTAAAGTCCTCATTCAGCGAGACACATTATTATCATATAAATCCTCTATGAACGAGGTAAATTATTAATAAAATATATATATTAACAAGACATATTATTTGAACACCTCTATGTGAGGAGGATTATATAAGTCATCTATCAGTGAGGCACCTATTATTGTTTAAGTCCTCGATAGATGAGTTAGATTATTATAAAAGTCCTTCGTGAGCGAGGCAGGATTTATCTAAAGTTCTCCATGAGCGAGGCAGGTTTTCTCTAAGTCCTCGATCAGCGAAGCAAATTATTAAAGTCCTTTGCGTGAGGCATGGATTTCTAAGCCCTCGATCAATGAGGCATATTATTATTTAAGTTCTCGATTGACGAGGCAAGTTATCCAAAGAGCTCCGAGCAAGGTGGTTTTTTAATGTCCTTTGTGAGCGAGGCAAGTTTTCGGTAAGTTTTCTCTAAAAGTCCTCTATCAGTGAGGCAGGATTTCACAAAGACCTCCAAGCAAGGCAGATTCTTAGAAGTCCTCGATCAGCGAGGCCAATTATTTAAGTCCTCTTTCAGTGAGGCACATATCATTACCAAAGTCTTCTTCAATGAGGCAAATTATCATGTAAGGTCTTTCAGTGAGGCATAATATTATTATTAAAGACCTTCACCGAGAAGGCATATTACATGAAGACTTCTAAGCGAGGTAGATTATTTAAAAAAAGTCCTCCATGAGCAAGGTCGATTTTCTCTAAAGTCCTTGATTGACAAGGCAGATTATTCTAAAGACCTCTAAGTGGGATGGATTTCTAAGTCCTCGATTGATGAGACACATTATTATTACCTAATTCTTCTGATTGGAGAAGCATGATTTCTTATTAGTGAAGCATGTTATCATTATATAAAACCTCAAAATGAGTCAAATTATTATCTAAGTTCTCGATGAGTGAGGCAGATTTTCTCAAAGACTTCTAGGTGAGGTGGGATTCTAAGTTCTCGATTGATGAGACAAATTATTAAAGTTCTTTATTGAGCGAGGTAGGGTTTCTCTAAGTCCTCTATTAGTGAGGCAAGTTTTCTTGAAGACCTCTATGCGAAGCGAAATTCTAAAATTCCTTGACTGACGAGGCGAATTAGCCGAAGACCTCCAAGCGAGGTAGATTTCTCAAGTCCTTGATTGACGAGGAATATTATCTAAAGACCTCCAGGTGAGGCAGATTTCTTAAGTCCTCGATTGACGAGGCATATTATTATTTGAAGATCTCTATCGACGAGGTATATTATTCGAAGACCTCTATTGACGAGGCACATTATCTGAAGACCTCTATTATTGAGGCAAACTTTTGAAGTCCTCGATTGATGAGTTGGACTATCCGAAGATCTTTATTAAGCGACCTAGATTGTCTAAGCCCTCTATTTGTGAGGCATATTATCATATGATTCCTCTATTAGTGAGGTAGATTTTTTAAGACCTCTTAGTAAGGTATTTTATTAACTAATACCTTCCTCAAGAAGGCATATTACGTGAAGACATCAAAGGAAGAACAATCGTGGAGATACCTAAAAGATACGAAGATTTGAAGCTGATTGGAAAATCTGAAGCTGTTTGGAAGACTTGAAGACTTGAAGACTTGAAGACTTGAAGACTTGAAGATTTGAACACTCAAAGCTATTAAGAATCTATAAGTCCACATCTTGTCGCATCGAAGACTTGCAGACTTGAAGATATTTGGAGAATATAAGTCCACAAATCATGGCGTCAAAGACATGAAGTCATTATAAATCATAAGACCAAACCACAATGTGGCAATTATACAGCTGGCCTTTATGATAAGGCATTCATATCGAGTTCCTCATCTCGCATCTCTCTTTTAGCATCCAATTGCCTTGACATAGAGCATCTCAGCTCGCTTATTTATTCAAGCATCTGACCGCCTCAACATCGAGCCTATGAGCCCACATTCCTATTAAGGCGTCTAGTTGCCTCTAGATCAAACGTCTCAACTCAAATCTCTAATAAAGCATATGGCTACCGTTCGAGCCCCACTACTCACTTTTACATCAGCCCTTGGATTGGCTCCCATATACGCAGTAAAGATAAATCTCAACATGCTTAAAAGTTCAAGATTATGTATGCAATTTTACAAAACTACACATGTCACTTTTTATTGAGATGAAGTTATATACATAGTTTATGTGCTCTTGTATTACTTTAATACTAGCAACATTATATATAATATGTACTTTTGATAAGGGTGAACAAACAAGGAATGAAGTGAACTTTGTAGGCAAAAAATGAAACCAAATGGCTCATTGGAGAGCTTCTACCACCATCTGGAAGCTTTAATAGTGATTCAATAATTGTACTTACAAATGCACTCTATTTCAAAGCAGCTTGGCTCTTTAAATTTGATCTTTCAGCCACTACCAAGTAGGAGTGTGCACGGGACGCAGGTATCCCGACCCGATCCGAAACTCCGAACCGAAAAAATCACCATTAATTAAAATCCCCGATCCCCGAAAAAATCTCCGATCCGAATTGAACCGATTATAGTGTTATGGTACGGTACGGAGAATTGATGTGTACCCGTTCCGAGATCCGAACCGAACCGATATTGAACCGGACCGATCCAAAAGAACCGAACCCCGAACCGAATAT
>CATKHJ010376010.1:0-10280 GCA_949750685.1 Vernicia montana | reverse complement strand
ATTAAAACAATACAAAGGCTAAAATGATTTAATTAATAGTAATAATAATAATTAATGAAAAGATAGCATGAAATCCAACCAAAATCAATTGTCATCATCAACAATAAAAAAAAAAACAAAAGTAACAAAATGCAAAGAGTGCATTTTTTTTAATAAAAAGTAAAAAGAGAGCATAAAAATAAATGAGAGAGAGTAAAAACATAAAAAATTAAAAGTGGGAGTAAAATTATAATTAAAAATTAAAAAAGAATACATGGGGTAATTTCCTCGAGAAAAAATAGTATTAGAGCCATCAATATCCTAACAGGCCAAAGAAAAGATCATATGTGAGAAGGTTTTGCAAAGAGGTTGTACTTGGAAACTTATGGATATTAGGCTGGATGAACAAAGAAGGATTCAGACCAGGCCCGTGGCTGGTGGACTATAACAAAAGCAAAAAAGTCTGGTCTAGTTACAATATGAGTCAAATGATAATTAGACTATGAAGCAATCTCAATTGCATTTGAGGAGAAAGTGTTGTAATTTGGACAATCCCACGTCAGTGGAATGTGAGAATAAAAAACAAAATATAAGGATGTGGGCAAACCAACTAAAATGATTTTAAGTCATTTTAGTGCAAATGAAGCTCACAACAAAACTAGAAGTCCAATTATGAACCCAATACTCCCATGAATGAAGCCCAAGCAGATATATCATGGAGTCCACAAAAATGCCAACAAAATCTCATCATCCATACAAGCTAGGAATGGACTAATATTTTTCTTCATATTTTATAGAGAATTATTTTGCTGTAAGTGCATTTGAAAAGAGGTGAATTACTATTTAGACTATAAGATTCAGTCTAATACACTAGTTAAAACTTGTTTTTTTTTTTTAAATTAATTTAAGAGTCCCTATAGTCTGGATTTGAGGAACAAAATAGTCTTTCCTTCCATCTTATTAGTGTCATTTTCGGAGATATTAAATTGCTAGTTTGAACTCTATTCAATATATATATATATATATATATATAGCTAAATCTTACTCTATCAAGACTTTTTTTTTTTTTTTGGCCCAAGACTATCAAGACTTCATGCAGCATAAAAGTTTCTATGCCATCAGAAACTGATACCTTTGAATTAGAAAATGCCTCACTCATGGTATTCCATGACACTTGATCAGAATCCAAAATTAAAGAGGAATTTAACTTTCTGATACACAGCTACATATCCAGTTTCAACATATAATGCAATAAAGGCATTTGAAACTGAAACATCCAAATCAAGTCCCAACTAAAGCTCTTCATTTTGCATTTTCTGGCCTAACGATCTACCCCAAACTTAAACATACTTCTCATTGTAAAATTGTTAGCCATTAATCCAGTTCTCCTCTGTAGCTGGTATCACTTGACTGCACCTTCAAAATGTGCAATTCTGGTCGAGACTAGAAATCGTAGAATTCCATCAGACTTCACCCGAATCAGTCATGAGCTTAAGAGTAGTTTTCGGATTGCATATCCATGAACCTTCCTCCTGTCCTTTCTTCTCCCTTCCTAGAACAGTAAAAACACTTCATAAAAGCACATATGAATCAAAATTAACATCAACCTAGTTTGTCCTCTCCATGTAACAATTTGCAGCATCTATAAGATGTTTATTTCACCTCCATAGGCAAACTGAAGCAGTTGCATTAAACATTAATGCTACAAAAATACATTTTCACACATACCTAAACCAAAAAGGAAAGGAATTCCTCGAGTGCTTTTCATACATGAGAATACAAACAGTATTTATAAATGCATAATATATGCACATTGTGTGTGCATGTGTGCATGCTTTACTAGTATATGCAAATAACATTAGCTTTTGGTCCCACATAAATTAGATAGATGTTGTGCTGTGTTTTTAAGGCTGACTACCTTTCTTCAATGAGTATAGAACTAGAGATGCTAAAGAAAATAGTAAAAAAGCAGAATTGAGACGATAATGACCAAAATTTAATTTCATTTAAAGCATCGTGGTGAATTAATGGTGTGAAAATCTGTAAAATATTACAAACATACATCTCTGCTAATCCTTCCAATTGCTCAACAAAATCAATCTAGACCTCACCAGTAACAATAGTGAGACAACTTGCCAAAATGCAATCTTCAGATTGTAGAACTAGTGCCTGTGGGATACATAGCAGCAAATTTTAAGCACAACTGGCAGTCTCTATCATCCCCCCAGCCTCCCCAGCCCTTGAATCCAGCTTTATACCCTGGCTGATGCTCATAAGCATGCACTTTCCACTTTGAATTGATGTTTGCCACCTTGTCAATATCTTCTATTGCAACATTTACTGCACCATTATCGATACAAACATTTTTCTCCCCATGGCCCTGATGCAAACCGCACTTCCCAAAATGAACAGCACTGGTCCTTGGCCCGCGTAGTGTGTAAACAGGACCACCAAATGAGGGATATACTGTTGCCCACATTGTTATATCCCAATTGTAATCATCAAAGAAACAAAATTCTCTTGCTTTCATATGAATTTTTCTCCAAACAGTTCGGTTAAAGGAATAACCCACATTTCCCATTCTCTCAGCAACTAAACTTTCCCAATTTTCTCCTCTTGAATTCACATCAGAGGGTGCTAAATTTGCAGCATAGCAATCTGGACATTTCAGAGGCTTCAATTCTGTGAGCATCTGCAAGTTGCGATATGCATTAGGAAAAATGAAGTGATCTTCCTCTATGAAAAGAATATGACCTGACTGCCCCTTTGTCTCCTTCAGTCCATCCCATACTGTATTCATCATCCACCACCAGTGATGCTTCAACGACACAATCTTTGGTGACCGATGGTTTCCATATTGATCAGGATTGCCTACACAATGTTTCTTTGTTGCATCATCCTTATCCTTGCAATCTTTAGGTGAAACACCAGGAAAGCTATCAGGAAAAACATGAGGTGAAAAAGGTGCAAATATCTGTTTCACTTGGCAAAATTTGATACTTTCTACAATCTTATTCATTTCTTCAAAGTACCCATCATGGCTAACAATAAGTAAAGTCTCACTTATCCCCTCTACCTTTGACAAACTCTGCACAACTGCTTGGAGATATTTGGGCCTATTATGAACATATAGAACAATGGTTATATGATCCTTGGCTAAATTTGGAAACAGATCTACATTCCTAGGGGGCAACTGGTTAAGCTTCTCCAATCGAATTGACAATTCAGTCTGTTTGGGGAGATCAAGTATTGCTCCATAATATGAATAATTATAACTTGGTCTCAGGTCCTTGTGTGTGTCATTTAAAGACCGTGTCACAAAATTTGAACCTGAATTTGTTCCAAGTAGAACAATCAGTAGTAAAACCCCCAGTACAGTAACTAGAACTAGAGACACAAATCGGCGAACAGCCCCAGCTTTAAAGCGATGTCTCTTGCCATTGGCAGCCATCACAACTACAAAGCATCAAACACTTTAATGGCTTGGTAAAGTAGAAACATCAAAGCTTGAAACCCGAAGTACGGTAATGGATAGAATAGGCTAAAAGGGCAATTGCCAGAAACCTTAAGAACTGTCTTCAAGGCTGAGATTGAAGCATCCACAGAACCTTATTCTCTAGACCCATGAAGTGGAATAAAATCTCTCCTGCCGATGGCTGAATCAATATAAAGAGAAGGTTTTAGGTTTTAGCAGGTGTTTAAGCTGGACAAGAGGCTGAATCAGTCTGTGACCCGTTCCCGAGTCAACAGATTTGAGCAGTCGTTTCAATTACATGATGACATCATGGGGGTTCATAATTATAATTCATTTTTAAATTAAGAAAATATATATATATATTTAAAATTTTGCAAAGATAAAGAATAGTCTAAAATGAATAAAAATGGAAGACAAAACCAACCAGAAAATAATTTAAATAAACATAGATTGGAGAATAACGGGTTCCAAGCATAAAGAAAGACAGATGTTCATATTTGTTGCAATGAGAACTACAAAGTATATATGATTCTTCCTATGTAGTCTAACCAAAATAGAATGGCTGGAGTGACGCTGGACAGACTTTTCAAACCACAAGTACTCACATACCTTGCCTTGTCAAATTTTCTGTTTAAACTTATAACTATCTATAAATGGACAGATTTTCTGTTTAAACTTAATAGCCATCTATAAATGGACAGAGATAAAGTTCCAAATTCTTTGGTCCCAAATTCAAAGACCAAGAAACAAAAATATGAGCATTCCAATACAATTATTTACCAAAAAAAGTAGATAAAATACTTGTAGTACTTTAATGTAAATGCAGAAATTCATTAAGCAACATTACTACACAACTGCATTAGACAGACAAAAAAATAAATAAATAAATTGAAAACTTCAATATGTTAACTAGAAAAGAAAAAAAAAAAAAAAAAAAAAAAAAAAGGGAAAAGATAAATTTTTATCAGATATAAAAGAATTATTTATCCCAGAGGTATTAACTGATACAGAGCATTCATTCTTTTCTACATATATTAATTTTAGCCTTTGAAGCAAAGTAAACCAAGACGAACGTAAATCACTGAGAATTATGTATTTAGACTAATAGATTATGCTTTGTTTGCCTTGATTCGATTATGAAATGACCCATTAAGCAATGAAAAATCAAGAACGAGTTACAAATTCTAATAAATTATGAACACGTTGGAGAAGTTCTAACAAATTAGACCCATAGATTCAAAGAGAGATTACCTTGACCGTGTTACCACCGCTGGAGATTCAGTTAGCCGGCTGCCCACCGGAACTGATGTAAAGAGACGGCGGCGGCAGTGAAGTTGAAGGTAAGATTAGAGGGTAAAGGGTAAAGAAAAGAACCCTTGCTCGATGTAGATCAAAAACCACTGGGTTTTAGCCATCAAAACGCAAAATCCATATGTAGAAAACAACAAATTCACAAGATTTACAAGCAAAAATGGACTCTTTACGAATTATAAAATCTGGGTTTTATTTGTTTGCTTGCTGAGATTAAATTGTCCAAATTATGAAAAACTTTTCTTGGGATTTTGATTGGAGAAAAACTTTTTGTTTGCAAGTAGTTGGAGTCGGAGTTTTCAAGCTTCAAACTTGTGATAAAGAAACGGAAACTTCAAGGCAAGTTTGTTAATAAATGGAAGCCTGAAAAAAAAAATGAAAAGTATAATTCTGATAATAATTTCTCTTTTTTTTTTGAAAAGTATAATTTATAATTTGTGAATAAAAGCAAATAAATATTTTGAAGGTAAAGAAGGTCAATGCTTGTGTTGGGAGTGCTGTGAGGGGCACTTGTTAAGCTCCTCATTGGCTAGAAGCCTACAGCTAATGCTCAATGCTGATGTAAATAATCTAGTATTTTTCTTAAGAAAAGGAAAATATTCTTTTGTTTTTTTTTTATTAATAAAACATAAACTAATGATAAAAATATTCTTCAACTTTGATTTTTTTTTTTTTATGAAATTCTTTCCCTCCAAACACTTTATATTAGGAAAGCCAAAAATACAATCATGTACATATCTTATTAGTTTACCAATAAATTTTTGATTTAGAAGGGTGAGTTTTTGAATTTAAATATCAATTATAATCAAATTTACTAAAAAATAATCTTATTAACTTTAAATTTTATATTATTTTAATTATGTTATGTTATTTTTAGTATTGTTAAAATCGAATCAGATTGATCGGTCGGACTGATTAAACTAAAAATCAGTCACTGAGTGATTTTAAAATCATAAAAAACTGAATAAATCATCAACTGAAAAAAACCGGTTCAAAAAAAAAAAAGAAAAAAATCGATGACCGGTCGAACCAGAATTTTTCAAAATGACACTGTTTTGAACTAAAAAAATTGAAAAAAAAAAAACAAAATGGCAAATAAATTAAATTGGACCATTCGGATAGGCCAGTCGAATCGATCGGACCATGAACCAATAAAAAAATCAATTCAATCTTCTATCCGATTTTAATAACATTGGTTTTTTTGGTAATTTAGGTGGGCTTAAATCCCAAACAACAGGAGCACTACTGACTGGCCCATACAACTCCTATCCTATATAGCTATCTGCAAATAATTTGTCCATCCATGGAAGGCCGGTTACAATTATTAAATTATCAATTAATTTGTATAAAAAATGTCAAAAAAATAATCTAACGAAAATAATAAAGGTGAGTTATAATCATGTTATTTAATGCTAAATTATCAGTTAATTTTTTTTTTTTTTTGTCAAAGAATTATCAGTTAACTTGTATATAGCAAAGAGTCAGAAAAGAAATTTTTTTTTTTTTTCTAAATGAAAAGAATCTAACTGAAATAATAAATATTATGGGATAATGTGTACGTATAACCCTACAAAAACTTTTAATTGATGTACTTACACGTGGCATTAGATGATGAGATAATAATACCTGAATATATACTATAACAAGTTAATATACACTTCATTGTACACGTGTGTTTCACTCTCACTGTACAAATATTTTACCTGTATCAAGTTAAGCATAGTTACTTATAATAAAGGGTGGTAAATAGGTGAGTTTGAGTGGGTATAAATTGAATTTAAATGAAAAGAGTTATATCTTATTCATTTATTTATTTATAATTCTTTTAATTTTTATATGAATATTCATATTTTTTTAATTCAAATCAACACTAATTTACTCATTTATCTGTTTATTATGTAAAAATAATTTATTTACACATTAAAAATAATTTATTTACATATTAAAAATAAAATTTTTTGTTATAAAAAAATCAATTAAATTATTTAAAAAATAATTTTAAAAAATCAAATAAAAAACTAATTTAATAATTAAAGGTTAAAAAAAGAAAGGGATAAAAGGATAAAGTCCTGCATATTAAATTCTTATAATCTTCACAAGCCACATTTCATCAAAAAACCAAAGAGTCAAAATGCTCTAAATCCTGCATATTACATACTTTAACTAATAAAAAATCTACCACTCAAATTGCAAAAGTCTCACACATGATGGCTTTATCTTCAACATGAAAAGTGATATTTGGACAGCTTTACTCCATTTTTAACGCTCCGCAGAAATTTTTTTCCTGAAAACTTTTTTTCGTATTTTTTAATGTTTGAAACATTTTGAAAAATTAATCAATGGAAAAATTTTTTCTTGTCAATGGAAAACTAAGCAATTTAAAAAAAAAAATGACTTTCTCTTTTCAAAACGAGAAGTAATTTTTTAAATTTTGACAAACTCATTATAATGAAAGAAAAATATATAAATATAAATTTATTAATCCGCCAATCACCGATACTCACTACCGGCGACTATTGATAACCACCGTCTGCTGCTGGCGATCACTGGTAATCACCGTCGGTTACTGGCAACCACCAAATTTATCATTTTTATGTATTTTTTTCTCATACTTAATAATAAAATTTTAAAAATAAAAAATTATTATAAGTTTAAATATGTTTATAGTTTTATAAATTGAAATTTTTAATATTGTAACCAAATAATAGAAAAATAGTTTTTCATTGAAAAATATTTTCCAAAGATAAATTATTCGCAAAAAACGGAGTCTAAGTGTTAGTTTTGTTTCTAAGTGTTAGTTCTGTTTCTTAGAAATGGTAATGTTAAAAATGAACCTGGGTTTGTATGATTGTATAACAAAACTTTGTAGAGTGAGGGAGAGCTTAGACATATTGGTTTTTTTATCAAGATTGGGTTCTTTGAGATTTTGATATTGTTGAGATTCAAGTTAAATATGAACCTGGGTTTGTATGATTGTATCACTAGATTCAAGTTCTTTTGGCTGCCATTTGCACGACAAGCATTTCGGTAGGATGAAATTCATGTGGCATAGTGCGAGTACAAAATTAATAAGTGTTTTAAATTTGTTTGAACTCTAATCTCAATTTGTTTTTATATACTCTTTTATGCAATTGAGATTTTAATGTGTAATGTGATTTGGCTGTTTGAACTAAAAATTGTGTATATGGATATCATCTTTTAGTCTTTTTTGCTAGATTATTACAAAGGGATGTTTAAACTAATTTATACTTGTTTGGTAAATTTTTTGATTAGGCTTTATTTTGGATGGCGATATCTGCTGGGAATTATGTGAGTACTCTTTTGGTTGCTTTAGTGCTTAAGTTTAGTGTTTGACCTGATGGATCAAATTGGCTTCCCGATAATAATTTTAATAAGGGAAAATTAGAGTATTTTTACTGGTTGATTACGTTAATGCAATTGGTTAATTTTGTTTAGTACTGATTATGTGCGAAAATATATACTTTTAAGCCAATTCAGAATTACATTAGCCACAGTAAAGAAGACGACAGTAGAGATGATGGTGGAATTGTAGAGCTTGCTGCAAATAAGGTTTAAGTAATTAGCTATATATAGTTGTATTGTTAATCAATTTGTTAGGGGTTTTAGGAACAATATTTAGTGGCTTTGTCAATGTATTATTTTGGCTTTTTCTCTACTTTTTTTTTTTGGCCAAAGTCTTTTTCTCTACTTTGAAATGTCAGTTGCTCACCTTTAACTGTAAAGAGGATGAACTTTTGGATAAATATTCAATCTCCAAACAGATCCCAAGGATCTTGCCAGTGTCTCTACCAAAACCGAAAGGCAACTCCAACCATCCCTTCCTGGCCGTTTTATATCATCAACATACAAGAAACCAATGTCTTGCCACTAATTCAAACTTTCTCTGATGATATTCATTCTTGTATTATCTTCAAACAAAAAAATTATCTAATTGGACCAAAAAGAAACTAAAAAATAAATTTGCATTACTTGAGTAAATGCCATAATCTCACCCAAGAACAGAGTAAACATTTCATTACCCTGTAAACCAAAAGCAAAGAAGACACGTTATAAATAAATATATTGGGAATAAATCAAGAAAATGAGTTATTTTATTTATATATTAATATACATATATAATTTAATCTCACATCATATTGAAACTTGAGTTTGAATGCAAATAACTTAAAGCTTTTTGCATCTGCAAATCTAATGGCAATCCAAATTTTGAAATGTTGAGATGGCAACTTCCCAATAAATCTATTGAAAGAGAGATCAATGATGCGCAATTTAGGGAAGTCAAAATTAGTTTTTGGGTTCCCAATCGTACCATAGAGTCTGTTGGCCCTTAGAATGAGAACTCTTAACTCAGGGAGAGTGCCCAACCAATTTGGAAATGTATCATTTAATTGATTGTCTCCAAGATTAAGAGTCTCTAACATGGTACAATTGGCCAATGATTTTGGTACTTGCCCCTCCAATTGATTTTTACTGAAATCAATCATTCTCAACTTGCATTGCTTCGTGTATGTTGGAGGAATGTTGCCATGGATGGAATTGTTTCCCAGATTTAGTATTGATAGAGAGCCACTAAAGTTGCCTAAACATGGCAAGAGAATGCCACTGAGATTATTATTTGACAAATCAAGGATGGAAAGAGAAGTGAGAGTGCAAATCATTGAAGACATTTTTCCACTCAATTTGTTGTTGGAAATGGAATAATAAACAATAGAAGATGTTGGAATTGGAATTGGACCCTGAAACTTGTTGAAATCTAGACGCAGAATACATAAACTCCTCCAAGGAAGAATTGATTTAGGTTGGTCAAAACCTGTTAGAAAGTTGGACTGCAAACCTAAAAACCAAAGAGTTTCCCTGCCCACATTCCACATCCATTCAGGAATCTTGCCATGAATCTTGTTATTAGAAAGCTCTAAAAACTCTAGTTCATCTTGGCTCTGTAAAAAAATTGGGAACTCAGACAAATTGCATGAACCCAATCCTAAAACTCCGAACTTTGGAATGGTGCCATTGATGTCAGATTTGATAATTACTGACAAATTGTTAGCTGATAATTGGATATCCATAAGGAACCTATGGTTTAAAAACATGTCAAATTCTAATGTGCCTCCTAAGAAATTATGAAATACTTCAAAAATCTCAAGATTCATGAGCTCCGAAATTGACCGCGGAATCGGACCATGCAAATTATTTTCACCAAGAGATGATACAGTTAGTTTAGTCAGGTTCCCTAGCCAGTATGGAAATTGAGCAGTCAAATGATTTTGGTAAAGATATAATTCAGTAAGTTGTGTCAGATTTTGAAGTGAAGATGGGATGTCACCATATAAATTAGTTTCACCTAGACTTAATATAGCTAGATTTGTTAGCTTACCAAGTGATGGAAACAAGGTCCAATTGCGGAAGTTATTTCGTGATAGTGATAGCAAAGCTAGTTGAGTAAGATTAGTGAGCGAAGATGGAATTGAACCTGAAAAAGAGCAATGCCCTATAA
>CATKHJ010375902.1:0-10385 GCA_949750685.1 Vernicia montana | reverse complement strand
ATATATGTAGTGAATTTAAAATGTTTAATTGTAATATATGGTTATATCTTAGTATTATTAAAACTTAATCCATATTATATTACTAATTTTTCATTAATATAAATTTAATGAAACTAATATTTAAGTAAATTATATAAATATCAATAGTTATATTAAATTGAATTGAGGTATATACATTTATAATTATAAATTTATAATTCATCTAAATTTTCTTTTGATGTAATCTTAATATAATTTAATAATTGGTATAATGTCATGTATAATCTTATAATTTTTATGTTATCTTTACATTATTCAATTATCACTACTTATATATTATAAATAAAAAACTAAAAAATTTTGGTTATTTTGATCCAATTCAATTCGGTACAGTTTGGTTCGATTCTCGGTCCATATATACTTTAATATCCAAAATCGTACAAAAACATTTTACTCGGTTCAGTTTGGTTCTGAAAAAGTCAAAAAATCAATGGTTCGGTTCGATTCTGAATAATTTCGATCCGATTATTCGGTTCAATTCAGAACTTTTAATATTCGTGCTCAGCCATACTTTTAACCTAATGATAAAATTTGTAACTTTTGAATTTAAAAATTAGTTTATGTGAAAGTATGTCACTAAAATTCGAAATAATTACAAAAATACTAATTAATAATTAATTTATATATACATTATATACATACATTTTGATTATATGTATCCACATAGTTAAATAAAAATTAATTCAAAATAATAATTGAAATATTAAATTAATAATTTTATTATTATAAATACAAATATATAGCAATAATTTATTTTCTTATTATTATATATATACACAAAATAATTTAAAATTTACTTGAAAAATAAAAAAATACATATAATTATTTTTATTATATATATATATATATATATATATATATATATATATATATATATATATATATAAAATACTAAAAATATTAATTATATATGTAGAAAATTTGATATATAATATGTAAAATAATGTATTTATTTGTTATTTTACAATTTAATTTCAATTTCAATCGTTAAATTACCAAACATTCTACAATCATTACAACCGCTGACTATGTACCGCTAACCGTTAATCGCTAATTGCTCATAATTGATTGCTGACCGCTCAAGTTTACTAATACCGCTAAACTAAATAAGCCCATAATTTTAAAAGCTAACTGTTGGAAGTACAACTGCTAACTTTTAAATTTTTTTATCAAACGCCTTGTATCAACGGTTGAATGTTTAACCGTTGACCACTGGCTTCCAGAAGCCAAATCAAATTAACACTAAATTACAATTAAATAATACTAACCCTAATCAAATTATAAAGAGAAAAACACTTTATAACTCATGGGAAGATAATTTATTCCTATTTTTTTTTTAGTTGATTATTATTAAATTTTGAATTAACAACTTTGTAACTTAAAAATATCAAATATCACTTAATTAGAAATTGGTCATATAATTAATCATTGGTTTAATAATAATTGATAGAAGCATATTGCCGGCCACAATCTCCCCTAAGGCGCACAGCAATATATATATATTGCCTCTTTTTTTTTTTTCAACCTTTATTATGGTTTGAATTTGAAATTGAAATCTCACTATTAGTGTAAGGAGAATCGAACATCTTTCATTTGATACATTTATTGTTAAATTTTATTTTAAGTATATTATTTTATTTTAATTTTTATTAATTAAGTTTACCTGCAGTTTAAAGTTACATATTTATAAAAAAAAAAAAGTTTAATAATATTATATCAAAATTCATTATTCGAAAAAATTATTATTATTTACTTTAAAATTCAAATACAATGAATAATTTTAATATAATTTTATTTTAATATATTAAAAAAAATTAAAAATACCAAAAACACTATAATTAGTTATTAAATTTTCTATAATATGAAAGGTGTATGATATAATAGAATTTATATATGTATTTTAATTTTAATTTTTATTATTTTTGTGGTCAATTTTAATTATTTATAATCTAATAAATATTTTTTATATTGTATATATATAATATAGAAAAAAAAAAAAAAAACACTATTGACCTTCCATCTCAATATATATATATATATATATATATATATATATATATATATATATATATATATATATATATATATATATTGAGTTTCCTTCAAACACTTACCTGCTTATAATCCAAAACATATTTGAATATGATTAAATTAAAAGTTCATAAATATTTTAGAAGATGTATTGGAAAAATAAAATATTATTGTTATTTTTAGATAGAGAGGGTAGGCAGGAATGGTCTATAGTCAAAATCTTCTTGGCTTTTGTTTCATTTCTTAGATCACTGGGCAGTAATCAACTGGTTCATATTATATACATCTTTCCTTTGGCGAAAAAAATAAAAAAATAAATATTATATACATCTTTCCGGTATATATATATATATATATATATATATATATATATATATATATATATGAAAAATTATATTACTAGCGTCTGAACTTTTTAAAATCTTCTATATTACTGTTGGAATAATTTTTTTAGTCTAACAAGTTTTTTAACTTTTAAAACTCATATAAATGTTTTAAAACATTTTATGATCACAGGAAACAGTGCTAAGTTTTTTAATATTTACATTAAAAATGCGTTTGGATCGAGATTAAAAATATAAAATGTAACAGTAATAATTATAAGTGTAACAGTTAAATTATTAATCTTATCTGACAAATTAAGAGTAATGGATAAGCTATTAATATGGTTAACTGAGTTTTGTATAAAATATTTTTTTTTAATAAAAAAACTTGATTTAAAAAAAAAAAACATTTTCACAATTTTTTTAGTAACTAAAAACAAATTATATATTTTTTTAGGAAAAAACCTATCATATTTTAATGAATAAAACAATATTATAAGAAAATAAAATAAGAATAAATTTGCAATCAATCATAATCTACAACTAAACAAAATTAAAAAAATAAATTGTCAGTTAAACAATTCTATAAATGAAATCAAAATTAAAAAAAAAAAAATCAGTTCCATAAAAAAAAATTCATTTTTCTTTTCTAATAAATAATCGAGTCTCTTTTTTGCGTGTTTATTCTTGTTATACGTTTTTATCCTAATCTCTCATAGGTTAATGAATTAAAATTTAAGTGGGAGTAATTGTTAAGGAGATTAAATATTAATCTTGGCATCTAAAAACTTAACCAACAAAGTTAAAGAGGATTAAAGTATTACAGGAGTAACAATTAACCCTTTTAACCCGATCTAAACGCATCCTAGATTTAAATAGAGCAAGAAAATGAAAGTGAGATTTATTAGAGTAAAAAAACAGAGGCGAGATAAATGGTAAATTAAAAAAAAAAAAAGTTTCTTTTCATTTGGTACAAAGTGAGGGAAAAGGAGGAGATTAAGTGTAACATTATAAAAATTAATATCTTTATTTTGTTTAGGATAAAAGTATTTTTATAGCTATCTAAAAAGTAATTGTTATCCTTAATTAAACAAAATAATATAATTTACCTAAGAAGAGTGTTCCTATCAAAGTCACAGATTTGCAACCTATCTCTTTCTGTAATGTTCTTTACAAAATAATTGCAAAAGTGCTTGCTAACAGATTGAAGCATATTCTCCCATATGTAATTTTGGATACTTGGTGTGCATTTGTAGCAGGAAGATTGATTAGAGATAATGTTATGATGGCCTTTGAGGTGATACATTTTCTAAAAAGAAAGAGGCAAGGTAAATGTGGTATTTGGATTCTAAAGATCGACATGATCAAGACATATGACCATATAGAGTGAGATTTTCTGCGTGGGACGATGGTTTGTTTGGGTTTTGACATTAGATGGATCCAATTAATTATGCTTTGAGTTCAATCAGTTAGGTATAACATTGTGCATAATGGGAAGGAATTGGGCCCTATTCTTCCTAACCGAGGTCTTCAATAGGGTGATCCTCTTTCACCATGCTTATTTATTTTGTGTGAAAAAGGGCTCTCTACTCTTCTTCACATGAAGGAGGAGCTTGGTCTAATTCATGGTTGTTGGGTGGCAAGGAGAGCTCCAGTTGTCTCTCACATGTTCTTTGCATATGACAATTTTTTATTTTTCAAAACTTCTTATTGGCTCAAGTATGATAAATCTAGGTGAATAGAATTTTCAAAAATCAATTTCAATTTAAAAATTTTTACTTTGAAAAACTTGAATATTAAAATAATATTAGCGGAAGTAATTAATCAAACCAAATAAGTAATTTTAAGTTTATATAAATATCTAAACCATTCAAACAAACAAGTAAATAATCAACAAATATAAGAGTGTAGGGAAGAGATATTCAAACACAAGATTTATAGTGGTTCGGCCAACTCCTTGCCTATATCCACTCCTCAAGTTTCACTTGAGGTTTTCACTATCAACGATCCTTTTACGGGTGCAAGATCAAACCCAAGTGTTTCCAAACTTACACTCAAACTTCTTACAATTGTTTCAATGGCTAACACTTACATCCAAGTGTTTTCAAGATGTACACTTAAACATTTCCAAGTGTTTTATAACTCACACACAACCTTTACAATAGAAAATGATTTGAGATTTAGAGTCACTCAAGACTTTGACAAATAGCTAGTACAAAAGATATAAGAATGTAATATAGTTTAGAATAAATTTGAACACTCAAATATGAGAAATGAAACTTTTGTGTTTTAACTTAATGAATAAAAAATTTAGAGTTTGAGAGTTTTGATTTGCTTATAATATATGTTCTTGATGTGTATATGCTTCTCTTCACTTCACCTTTATATAGGTCTTCATTTCATGCTTAATCAACCATTTTAGTGCTTTAAAAACGGTACTAGACAAGTTCCAATAGTTATATAACGATTAGTTCCAATGACTACATTCAAAAATTCAAAATCTTGAACTATACAACTCCAAATGATGATCTATTTTTTTTTATTGGAAACATTGAGCAATATACTACAACTTTTTAGATTTAAAAATAATTCATCTTCATGCTCTAAAAAATCAGAACATTTTATTGCTCATCTAGTCATGTCAGTTTGAACATGCTTCAATATTTCACCAAATGTTTCTTCTATACACCTCGGATTGATCCAAGAATTTTTTCATATGAAACTGAACTTCTAGAGCAACAAATCTGGAGAATGACATGTTCAAAATCCCTTTGTAGAATTAACGCCACTAATTCTAATTGACATCATCTGCTGTTACCCAGCCTGACAGCTTGAGCATAATTCAATTAAAAATTCAAAACTCTATTTTCCAAACTCTAAAAATTATATCAATTTTTATTCTTGAAACTTGACTAATGTAGATATTCATCCATATATAACTTGCATTTATAAACTATCCCAAGTAGTTCAGTTTATTCTTTAAACTTCAGTCAACAGTTTTGTTTCCATGGAAATCATCATTCTTCACATGAGTTTCTTGATTTCACATGTTTTTTTTATTTCCCTCATAAGTTTTATAGCTCTTCCCATCTTTATTGTTTTATAATTTCATGTTGATTTTCACATTTAATTTCTTTACTTCATTGCATCAATGACAATAAAAAATTACCTACTAACACCAACAACATTAAATAAATTTATTAGTAGTAAAAATATTTTGTATTATCAAAATTACATATGAAATCTTGGGTTAAACACTTCTAATGCTGAAAGCAAATGCATCAAGCAATGCCTTCAAGATTACGAGCGGGGTTGGGGCAGATGATTAATTTCTAGAAATCATCTATTCAATTTAGCATCAAAACTCTAATTGCAATTCGAAATTCTATCTATGTCTCCCTAGATGTGCTTATGGTGGATTGTTTGATTGGGACCTTATTTGGGCCTTCCTTTTGTTGTCGGTAGAAATAGAAATGGAGTTTTTGGTTTTCTCAGGGATAAAGTATGGAACAGGTTACAAGGTTGGAAACCAAAGCTTCTATCGCTTGTATGAAAAGAGATTTTAATCAAGTCAATTGTTCAATCTATACCTTCATATGTAATGAGTGTGTTTTTGCTTCCTTTATAGCTCTGTGCAGATTTGGAAAAGATGATGGATTCATTTTGATGGGGTAATCAAAGTGGAAATACTAGAGTTATTCATTGGATGTGTTGGGATCGTCTATGTGTTCCTAAAAAATTTGGTGGCATGGGTTTTCGCAAGCTCCATGAATTTAATTTGGCCATGTTGGCAAAACAAGGCTGGCGTTTGCTACTAAACCTTCCTCTCTAGTTCCCAAGATGTATAAAGCTCGTTACTACCCTTGAAGTTCTTTTCTTGAAGCATCTTTGGGTCATAATCCCAGCTTTATTTGGCACAATGTCTTGGCTGCCTAAGAGCTTGTTAAATCAGGGTGCCATTGGAAAGTTGGGAGTGGTGATTTGATTCAAATTTGGAAGGACCCATGCCTGCCTAGTGAAGATAATCATGGTTACTTCTCCAATGATTGAAGGTTTGGAAGAACCTACTATAAACAAGCTCTTTATTCCAGGTTGCTCAGCATGGGATACTAATGTATTGGCTAATGTTCTCAATGAGAGGGATAGGAAGCTGGTTCTGTCATTGGCTTTAACTTATCATCACACATAGGATAGCCGGGTCTGGTTCTTTGATCAAACTATAAGCTATACTGTAAAATCTGGCTATAGAGGTCTTATAGGGCAATTCCGCGTTCAAGATGGTAGTCCTTTTGTAAAGGTTTGGCAGAAAATTTGGGCATTGCACATCCCTCTAAAGGTAAAAAACTTGTTGTGGAGACCGTGCAACAATTTTCTTCGAACTATGGATTTATTGATGGCTAGAAAGGTCGATGTCTTAGGTGCTTGTCCTGTTTGTGGCAATGAATTGGAATCATTCTTGCATGCTCTACTGGTATATCCTTTTGCTCGTAGTTGCTGGACTCAATCTCTTATTGGTTTTACCCGTGGTAAATTTCACTGATTGGCTATTCAAGTTTTTTTTTTTTTTGCCAAATGCTATTCAAGTTGTTTGAGAGATGTAATGGAGAGGATATTAAAATCGTTTGTATGATCGTGTGAGGTTTGTGGAAAAATAGGAATGATATAGTTTGGAACCAAAAGAGTAACTCTCTGGGTCTGCTGGTTAATTTTGTTTCTAATTTTCTGTATCAATGGAAATCTGCCCAAACCTCAAATTTATCCATTGCGAAAGATGTTTCAAAGGATGGAGCAGTGAAAAGGGCCAAACCAAAAGCAAGTTGGTTGAAATGCAACATCGATGCTGTTGTGTTTCATGTAGTTGGATATAGTGCGTTTGGATGTGTGCTTCGTAATGAGTTGTGATAATTTGCAGCAGCTAAACATAAAGCTGATTCCAAGATTGCTGAAGTTATGGGAGTTAGAGAAGCTTTAAGTTGGCTCAAAGACAAAGGTTTCTTGCAGATAATTATTAAGTCAGATGCATTGATTCTAGTACAAGCGCTTCAATGCCATAAAAAAGATGCATCATATTTTGATTCTATTGTGTCTGATTGTCTTTCTTTGATCATAGAGTTCAACTCCTCTGAATTAGTTTTTGTTAAAAGATTAGTGAAAGTAGCTGCCCATTGTTTAGTAAGGGCAGTAAATTATGAGTCTGTTCTTGAGAAGTTGAGTAATAATCCTCCTTCTTAATGATGTTTTAACTCTTGATATGCAATAAAATTTCTCTTTATTTTTAGAAAAAAAAAAATGTTTTACCAAAAAAAAAAAAACCAAAATAATATGTATAAAAATAGAAAACAAAATGAAAAATATGTTTCAAGAAAAATTTCAAAATATTAAACAATAGTTTCAAATTTTTTTATTTTAACAATACCTTTTTTATTTTGAAATTATTTTAACAATATCTTAAAAAATGTATTTCAAATAAGTAAATAATAATAATAATAAAAAATATATTAGACTACTAATTGAATGGCCATTGTCAAAGACACATAGTTTTGTACATGAGTTAATTAACTGAAAACCATGTTTTGAATCATTGGCAAATTTGGTTACAAGCAGTTGGGCTTTGATAAGACAAACCATGGGCTAACTAAGCCTAATTCAATGCCAAGAAGTTAGTACTCATTAAACAGGCTGGATTGATCATCAAGCTTTTATTGTATCCCATTTGTGTAAGTTAAAATTTAAATTGGGCTGAATTAGAACTCAGCAATTGACATGTTGATAAAGTGTTTTTCAATTTTCAAGTGAGGCATTTGAAATTTTGAATACAAAAATATTTTTAAATCAAATCTCAAATACAATTACTCTATTTATAATCTATGAAACATTGATACTTCAATTATATATTTGTATTGTAAAAGTTTCCACATTTTAATTTTTTTTAATTTTATGTGTTATATTAGACAGATACATACATTTAAAATAAATAAGACTTCCTCTAATATTGATATTGGATATAATTTTACTTTTATTTATTCATTTATATTTTGGTTGAAAATTGAAAGGCAACTAAAATTCCACTAAGAAAAACCTAATGAGGAGTACAAAAATAGCATAGAAGTACATTGGAAAATGGGGATTGTGGATTGCCCAATTGGGATTATTCTTCAATAGCATAAGCACATACGGAAATGGAATGCATTAGGCATTAGGGTTGGTGCATCGTCCTTTGAATAGCCAGCCAATAAACATCATTGAAGGTTATACAAGACAAAGGGGAAAAATCAACCATATAATATTTGAGTTGTTTTAGATACATAGCTACTTACTTAAAATGATTGACCATTCAAAATTTTATATTGTATTATTATTATTATTTTATAATTTTACACTTAAACTTTAAATTTAAATTATAAATTGATTAACTGAGGGCCTAATGATCTAACAAGTCCAAAATTTTGTGCCATTTTTCAATTTTATCTAAAACTTTAAATTTTGTCTTTTTTTTTTCAATTTTTAAAATTAATTGCAATTGTAACCGATTCTCAAAATTAAAATTAATGACATGTATTTTGTTTAATGTGACATTTGATGTAGATTAAAAATATATTATTTTATCATGAAACTCATCCTCCATTAGATCATATTTACCATAATTACTTTTCTTTCATAAATAATAATCAATTAAATTAAATTTGGAATTTTTACTCTTAACAAAGATTTAAAACGCATAAGCATTAAAAAGAAACAAATAAAGTGGGTAGAGCAACACGAGAACACATATATTGATGAAAGCTTCAAAACTTTAACATCAAAAATTAGGAAAAGTCATTCGTGCCCACTAACTAGATAGCTTGGCTCCATTATGGCTAAAACACAAAAAAGAAGAAATATGTAAGTTTTCTTTTTCCTTAAAAAGATAAATCAATGCAATTATTGTGTATATTTTGCATTAATATCAAAAGAAACAATATTGGAGTTTTACATTAAAATATCACATGAGACACACTAATTTTAAAATTATGGTTTATGTAGTTTGGATATTTTTAATTTTTAGAGTTTCGTAAAATATGAATGAAATTTTATAGTTATTATTATCTAATATTAAAAATTTTATATAATGTGATGATGGAATTAGACTTAACTATGATTAATATAGTCGAACAATCTCAAATGATGTAAGCGGATCCCGCAATTTTTGATCCATGTTAGTATCACGCCAGATGTCACATCATGTAGAACACATAATCTCAGTCTCAATTTTGAGAGTTGACTACAATTATAATTAATTTTAAAAATTGGAATAAAATTAATAAAATTTAAAGTTTTGGACAAAATTAAAAAATGGTGTAACTTTTTGAATTTTTTTAGGTCATTAAGCCTTAATTGAGTGATTAATTAAAATTTGATTTTTAAGAACATATCATTTCATAAATCTTATAATCTTAATGTTGGATGATTGACTTTTGATCCAATAAGAACAATAAATTTAATATTATATATCTCTTATCTTAAAAAAAAAAAAATGATGTAACCTAAGAAGAAAACAATGTTTTTATGGCTTTAAAGCATGCTATTGTAGAAACCTCCTCATTTTTTCTAAATAAAAAGCTGAATTTGTCAAAAAGAAAAAATAACTTATTTAAGGCAAAAGAGTTAAATAGTCTAAAAAGTTTTAACCAACATTAGAATTTTAGTGCAAATTATTATAACAAGATAAGAAATGCTTTTTTTGATTTTGTAAATAGAAAATCGGATGCTTGTAGAGGGAAGGTTACTTTAGGCTTACTTTAGATTTTTGCATTTTAACATTGTAATTAATGAAATTCTAATTAAATTTTTGTTAAATTATTATTTTGTATTTGAAATTTGCTCTAATTAGTCTTTGCTTTTGAGAAATCAATGAAATAATCCCTCCAGTTTAACTCCATTATACATATTAGTCATTCCGTTAATTTTTATCTTTTTTTTTTTTTATAGCAGGAAAGGAGGAATAAAATTTGA
>CATKHJ010375895.1:0-10244 GCA_949750685.1 Vernicia montana | reverse complement strand
TATATATATATATATATATATATATATATATATTCTTCTATATTTTTAAATTGAGTGAATAAAAAATATATAGTTAGTATCATCTTTAATTAAAATTATTATTTATTATCTTTTATATTCTAAGCAAAGAAAAAATCTAATATATTTTTTTCAATAAATGCCAGGTATATTGAAAGTGATAATCAGTTGGTTATGTTCACAATTAAAAGAAAAGCGGATTCTTCACAATTAGGATTAATTATAGCTAATATTTTAGCTTCCTTAAACAATTTTATTTCAATTTTTTTTTAATCATGTTTCTAGGAAAGCTAATACGGCTATCCATTGTTGCGGAATTAGGACCAGATTAGAGTAAGAACGTAGCTAATAATTTGAGAAAAATAATATGGATATCAGATTTTACGTGAAAAAATCCCTAAACAAATCAGGGTAAAAAATTACGGATAAAGATAGAAGAATTTCACTACGAAAAATAATAAGAGTTACAATCTCTCTCTATACCACAAGGAGAGAACAACAACACTTTCTCTTGAAATAGGAAAAACCCTTTCTATATTTTTTTCTCACTAAAAACTCTCTATATTTCTTAGAGATTTGGGATGCATTTTACATTTGATGATACTGCCTTTTATAGGCAGCAAATACGCGTGCAGGAGACAAAGGTGCCAGTTGCTTTTAGCTGATTTTGTTGATAATCTCTCACTTGAATATTAGATTGATGATCAATCAATCTTTACACCATTCTTTCTTCTTTGTCATCTCCATATTGCTTATATCTCCATCAAACCACTAGAGGATCGACCCTAAACAAACTTGTCAGTATTGACTGTCTTTGTCATGAAATCTGCTAGGTTATCTTTGGTATGAACTTTCTGCATATCCACAGTTTCTTTTTTCACTTTCTCACGAACGAAGTGGTACTGAACTCAAATGTGCTTCGTCTTTGAATGAAAAGCTAGATTTCTTGCCAGATGCAAGGCACTCTGACTGTCACAAAATCGAGAAATCTTTTTCTGTTTGTGCCCAAGTTCTTCCATTATCATTTTCAACCAGACTGCTTCTTTATTAGCTTGTGTAGCTGCTACATAATCCGCTTCTATTGTTAACGTAGCCACAACTGACTGCAGTTTTGAAACCCAGCTTGCTGCTCTGCCAGCAAGAATAAATACATAACTTGTGGTGGATTTACTTCTGTCCAAATCACCTGTATAATCCAAGTACCAGGCTCCTCACTCTAGCAGCACCTCGCCTCGCCAATTGATGATCCTACTTAGCTTACAAGAGAAGTTATCTCTGACAACGTCTTACAAGCTCACCTGACACGCAATCCCTGCACAAACACTCAGGGAAGCAGTGGTATTATCTTTAAACCCACTCTTTCCTCGAGCCATTAACTCCGTACATGTAGTCACATTAACTTACAGGAATTTGGCTTGGGTCCTTTACTGGAATCTTCCTGAGCCTTTGTTTTTGCTGGTTTCTTTCATTCAGTCTTCTTTAGTTCTACTTCTTGCTTTGTCGTTTATTCTTATAGCATGTACTGCAAACTTTTTGATTTGCTAATCCTTTCAATTAATAAATTTAATTTTGCTTATCAAAAAAAAAAAAAATGCAACACAGGTAATTATAATATAAATTAATGGATTATAATAATATAATATAAATTAATAGGTGATTATGTACAAATTTTAATATTTCCTTTAATTTTCTTATATTGCAACTGAAATTCACATTTATAGGGATATCTGGATCCATATGAAACACAGAGACCTATTAGATTGAATGTTGAAGAATATAATTTTGCTAAAAATTCATTACATGTAAATCCTAAAATTTTTTAGGATTACTATAGACATTATATGCTTAAATTATTGTTAATAATAAGAAACTTTTTCTATATATATGGCTCAAGGAAGGATGGCCCCAAAGCTTCATTTGATTTCTGGACTACGTCTACCAGTATTAGATTTTCATGCATTTTGTATTATGGCCGGGTTTGGACTAAAGACTCCACAAAAGGGCCCAAGACTTATGCACTACAAGGGATTACTAATTTATATGGCTCTTGTGTGAAAAAATTAAGGGATTCTTACACAATTGCCTAAAAAATAGCGCATTCTAACTTCTATACGCTCGGTCTGCTATATTTATTTTTATACGCCCAGCTAAAGCATTTTATCTTTTCTACGCGTTTTCCTAAATAAATACAAACCTAAAGCAAAACAAAGCAAAACCAGCTAAAATTTAAAGATCTGATTCGAAAAAGTTTCGCAAATTATTTCTCCAATAAAAATGAAACACAAAACATAAAAACAGTTGAGAAATTTGCAGATTATTCAACATTGAAGTAGCTAGATCACAAGACAAACGAATTCTTCAATTGATTCAAAGGTAAATTGAATTTCATATACTTATTCCAAAATATTTTTTGTTTTTTACACTCACATTACATCAAAAATCTTTAAAACGAATATATTATATGATTTTTTTAAGACTCTAAGAGATTTAAAACATGAACTTTCGAAATCTGCAAAAAATAAGGATATTTAGTTCCAAAACCTAGTAAAGAGTATATCACGAGTATATATAGGTTTATCATAAGTATATATTTTGAAAAATTCTATTATCTAAAGTTTCTATTGTGTTTATTTGATATATATGTTCCAAATTTCTTGGACATTAACTATTACATAAATATATGTATATAACAATAACACATCAACCTTATATCAAAAATAAAACATCATATATTCTGGAAAAAAAAATTTCAAAAGTTAGTACATAGTATATCTCAAGTTTATAACGATTATATTTCAGGTATATGTTGAGTTAAAATTTAATTAATTTTGCCTACTCATATTTTAAAATACATTTTTTTCTTCTCATATTCTACAGAATAGACACCATAACTGTTTTTATACATCACAATGGATATTGGGATGACAACATAATGTATGTTGACTTTGATGTAATTGGTAGTATATTGATACCAAAGAGTAGCAGCTTCCAAAACTTGTTAAAAATACTGTTAAAGCAACTCAAAATCAAAATGGAAGAAAAAATAATGCAAATCTGCTATCAAGTCAAAAATGGTCACCCACCATTAAATGTAGAAGATAATAAAAACCTTCAATTCTATTTAGAGCTAAAGAAAATAGAATCTGACTTCACAAAATACCCTTTGTGCATAACTACTTCAGATATTCAACCACGGATCAACTACTTTGCATCAAGTTTAAAGGGAACAAATGTGAAAGTCGCAAGAATTGAAGGTTCAACAACATCATCTGAACATCTCTCAACAAATACTGATGGAACACAAAGCATTTCAGATTACATTGACTACGCAAATATGATTACCAAGACCATTGTTGAAATGGGGAATAAGCACAAAGTGCAAATCAAGATCCGTCAATCATAACCAATCCAAGAAACACACAAGTTATTGCTGGTCAAGTCTACAAAGACAAAGATACTTTGAAATCAACCTTGAGTTTTTATGCAATAAACAACCACTTCCAATACAAAATTACAAAGTCTTGCAAAAGACAATATTACTTGAATTGCTTGGATGACAACTGCAAGTGGTTTTTAAGGGCATCAAAGATAGGAAAAACATATTCAAGATCGAAAAGTACAATGATAGTCACACTTGTCCGTTGGAAATAAGGTTAAGTGATCAAAGGCAAGCAACAACAAGTTTAGTGGGAGATTGTGTCAAGTCTAAGTACCTCAACATCAAAATAATATATACTCCAGCAGACATTGTAAGAGACATGAAAGAAGACTATGGTATCTCTTTAAGTTATATAAAAGCTTGGAGGTCAAAGGAAAAAGCTTTAGAGTTGATTAGAGGGAAACCATATGAGTCTTATCAAAAGATTCCAAGTTATTTGTATATGTAGAGGAAAACAAACCCAGGATCTTTTACTGAATTAAGAACAACTTAGAACTACACCTTCCTTTACATGTTTATGGTACTTCAAGCATTAATACAAGGATGGAAGCATTGTAAACCAATTATAGTTATGGATGACACTTTCATGAAAGCAATCTATGGAGGCACACTACTCTCAGCAAGCACACAAGATGCAAGAGGTAAAATATTCCCAGTTGCATTTTCAATAGTAGATTCTGAAAATGATGCATCTTGGGAGTGGTTCTTCAACAATTTACAACAAACATTTGGTATAAGAGAAAACATATGCATAATATTTGATAAACATGAGAGTATAGAAAAAGCTTGCAACAAGATATATCTCGAGGCAACACATGGAGTGTGCATTTATCACTTATTGAACAACTTGAAAGCAAAATTCAAGAAAAATTCAAACAAGATCAAAAATTCATTTTTTGGAGCTGCTAGATCATACACAAAAAGAACAATTTGAAGATCACATAAAAGAACTAGAGAAAGTTGATAAAAGGATCAAACCGTATCTTAGCAACATCGAGTACCACATATGGTCTAGAGCTTACTCAGAAAACAACAGATACTCAACAATGACATCAAATATAGCTGAGTCCCTAAACACATCAAATAGAGCAGCTCAGAGGCTACCAATTACATCATTGTTAGAGTACTTATGGGCTCTAGTACAATAGTGGACTTTCACAAACAGAAACATTGCCAGATCAACTTTCACTAAGTTATCAACAAAAGCAGAATAAATGATGAATGAATATTATATTCAATCTGCCAAACTAAAGGTAAATAAATAAATAAATTACTAATGGGTTTATTTTGAGGTTAATATGAGTTTATTTTAAGTATATTACGTTTTATATTCACTACAACTGAAACTTTCTACTATAAATTTACCTATTTTGAAATATTTATTTTAGGTCAAACCAACAAATGATGAAGTGTTCCAAGTCTTTGAAAATGAAAAGTCAAATGTGGTAAACTTGAAAGAGAAAACATGCACATGCAACAAGTTTCAAATGGACGAATTGCCTTGTCCACATGCAATAGCAATACTGAAAGGAGATGAACCAAAACCCTTATGATTATTGTTCAAAATACTACACCAAAGAAACAATGCTTGCTATATATAAGTCATCAGTATACCCAATTGGAAATGAAAGCACATGGAATATACCAAATCAAGTGAAAGAGATAATAGTGCTTCCACCACAAGGCAAAGTCAAATCAAGATGACCTAAGAAAAGAAGACTAAAGGTAGCATGGGAGAATAAAAGTCAAATCAAATGTGGAAGATGTGAACAACCAGGCCATAATAGGAAAACATGCAGAAATCAACCAACTACAAAAATAACTCAATAGTTAATGAATTGTTAAACAATTTGTAAAAGAATACTTCATAAAATATTATTAACAAGACAATATATCTTTTTTTTTAAGTTTTAATATTTTAGAATATCATACATTTTGAAATAATATTAACAGTACTTGGTATACTCAGAGTATGTTTTGAGTATACAAGCAGTATCTGCAACTATTCCTGATTCTTATATATTTCAAAAAAAATGTTTTATGATATAAAATCAACTCTTGTGTGTGTGTGTGTGTGTATATATATATATATATTACTAAAACATTAAAAAAAATAAAAAAAATTGCATAATTATAAATAACAGTAAATGGTTTACTTTAAGTTGATTTGGAGTATACAACGAGTATATAATAAGTTTAATTCGAGTGTATGATACTTATACTAAAAAAAACTAATGCTCTAAGAAACAAAAATATTAAAAATTATAGATATAAACTGAACAAGAAACTTTTTGTATATAAAGAAATAATCCATAAAATATTCAAACAAAATGAATCTAAAATTTACAATCTGCCTAATAGAAATTAATAGCAACTTATCATCAAATTCAACAATCCTAAAAATAAACCTAATAATAAAATCTGAATACTATTTGTCCATTATGAACAGTACATAAAACATATTAACAATATAAAATTCATATCAAACTTCTCCTCCAAATCTTTTTTGGCTTATCAACCTCCCTAAGCCTCCTACAAGATTCAGAATCACTGTTAAAACCTTCATCGCTCTTCGACTTTACATAACAATATAACAGAATAGCCAGCCTCCTTCGATGTTCCTCAACGTAGCAACTTATCATCAAATTCAACAATCCTAGAAATAAACCTAATAATAAATCTGAATACTATTTGTCCATTATGAACAGTACATAAAACATATTAACAATATAAAATTCATATCAAACTTCTCCTCCAAATCTTTTTTGGCCTCTCAACCTCCCTAAGCCTCCTACAAGATTCAGAATCACTACTAAAACCTTCATCGCTCTTCGACTTTACATAACAATATAACAGAATAGCTAGCCTCCTTCAATGTTCCTCAACGCAACAACTAGTATCTCCTTTCCGCAAATGAAATACTCAGCATAGGAACATAAAAAAATACCACAATCACTATAAACCACAAAAAAAAAAAAAAAAAATTAAAAATTAAAAAAGCATAAATTAAATAAGAGATAAAATAATATAAAAACAAATAATGAAAGAAACTTACTTATTCACTTGCTGTGGTAAATTCCCAACAATTTCAACATCAAATGGATTCGTATGACTCCTATTTGCATAAGTGTCAAAAAAGAAATCAATGTCGTTTCGCTCAATATAAAAATCAAGCATATCTAAGAAACGTGGCAAAAGAACACTATATGCTTGAACTTCATCTCTTGCAAGCTGATCATTTTTAGCAGTTGTTAAAGAATTGTAAATAAATAGAGTCATCTCAAACGACAAAGGATCCAATGATGTTGACGTGAAATATGAACAGGAAATAAAACATGGTCCACATTAACCCATGTTGAATTACATAGCATATTATATCCAAATATATACTTCACCATAATACTATTGAATGAAACAACTGACACATCTTCCTTCCTCTTTAAATAATAGGAGTATAGAGCCTTAATTCGATGATCAAACAAGCAATCAGTTGTCATAAAATTTACAGTCGCACTAGTGGAGTATTATCCTTTTTTCCTCAAATAATAGAAAACAACATTCATATGTTACAAAAAGAAAAAAATAATAATAATATAGTAAGTAGATCTTAAGTTGATATAGACTATAAAACAACTATATGCAACTGCAAAAAATAAATTTTCACAATCCAACATATAACATAATAAAATCAACTAAAAATAAAATAATTATCAAATAAAAATAAAAACACAAACAAAATAAAGAACAAGGACTAAATAAAATATTAACATAAAAACAACTTACCAATCCAGAAAGACACTGACCACAACATTGTAATGAATAAAACCACATTTTGCGATCGACATCAACTACACCAAGCTTCAAAGGAGGCGAAATAACATCATTTGCATCTGAATACATCTTCTTCCTATTTTTTTTTTTAAAAAAAAAACAAAATTATTACATAAAAAAAAGTGAAAATTTATATCAACAATAAAAAAAAAAAATAACATTACTTGTTTTTCTTCTTCAATCCCTTATCAATCCAACTATCAAACAAGCATTGTTTGTTAAAATCAAGCAACGATCCTAAACTGTCATTTTATGGTAACAGCCTACGCTTAATAGCCTTTGTACCCTGCTGTTGCATATATGCACTGCTACTTTCATAAGAACCAAACTCATTGAGAAAATGAGACTTGCAAAATAAACTAGACTTAATCACTCTTTTCTCAACCCTAGAATAAGGAACAATATCAGTGCACTGATTTGGAGATGCCTAAAAAAAAAAAACATAAACATAAAAAAAAAAAAAAATCAACTAAGAATAACCAAATATAATCAAAATAAACTACAAATAAACCTATAATCAAAACAACATAAATCAGAAATCAAAATAAAATCAAACAAACCTAAACAAATTTCATTTCACTAACATGCTTAATTGCCGAATCTATAGTTGCCTCCTATAAAGCTGGATCAATATCATCCAAAAAATGAACATCCTATTTTTCAAACTTTTCATCATGCAAAACATCAACACCACCCTTAAATTCAATACATAAAAATAAATAAATATCATAAATTTTAAAAATTCAAAAATAAAAATTCCTAATCATCTACCTTATCCTGCGCATTGTCATACTCAGTTCCTTTACTTTCTCTACCATCATCGCTTTCATTAACATTACCATGATCTTGACTCCCTCCATCACCACTATCATTACTAGAACCATCCTCATCATCATCGTTACCATCCTTTTTATCCAAACCTTTTTTCTCTTCTTCATGTTAATTACACACAAAATATAAAATAAAATTAAACAAACAATACAACAAACCAAAATAAAAACAAGATTATAAACCAAATATATTACATCTATAAACTTTACAACATAACATAAAAATATCAAAAAAAAAAAACTTATCAAGATCATCATCATCATCTTCCTTTTCATCATTTTTACCTTCAGTTTTAACAGACTACCAAAACAAATAACCAAATTCAAAACATTAATCACATAATATATCAAAAAAAAAAAAAACAGTAATTATAAATAATATATAAACAAAGTCTATTAGCAGTAAATAATACACAAAAATAAAAAAAAATACTTGAAACACATCTGCCCCAACAAAATTAGAATCAGCTCCATGAGGACCAACATCAATTCTAGACTTAATTTCAACAAGTTCCACAAAAACAGAAGCAAACTACTTCTCTATAAAACTCTTTAACAATGAGAAATCATCAAACATATTGTTTTGCTTATATATAATCACATTCAACTTATTCTCAAAATCTTTAAAAGAAGAATCATCTTTCAATGAGCTTCCATTTTCTTTTCTAGTAGCAGATGTTTCACCAAATCAAGAAAACTCATAAACAATATCTTCAAAATCATCATCATCATCATGTTCTTTTTCTACTTCATTGGACTTCCCTTTACCCTTATCAAAATATCCTTCCAATTTCAACCTCACCTTCTCTTCAGCATGAGGAGTAATATTCTTCAACTTCAACTACAAAAATAAGCAATAAATAATAAGAATCAAATAATAAAAAAACTAAATTAAAAATAACAAAACAATTAAAAAAAATTATCTTTGAACTACCAACATTGAACATGTCACATCCCACTTTTAGAATGTGACGGTCCTAGGGAATAGGGAGACATAAGGTCACATAATCCCATAGAATCCATGCAAATAACAATCTAACATCAGTTGGACAGCGTAACATCTATAACTATGACTTTTTCCCCAAAATATCAACCTGCAAATCAAAAGCACTTCTAATAATTCTCATCACTACTACAATGGTATCCATGAATTCATCTTTCTAGTATCACTCATATAATTCAATTTACTTGAACACATATATCAATTTACATATCTAGCATTTAACATATCTGTCATTAAGTACCTTTAACATACACATATACATATGGAGCTCTAGATGAAATTATATTTATATACATATGAACCACTCAAAATAGAAAAATTACATCGCTTAAGTAATAATCCTCAAGAGAAGAAAAATACTTGAGGACTCCCTTGACCAAGATCTACTACTCACCTGAAAAAGATTAACCACAAAATAGTGAGAATTCTCAGTGAGTAAAGAATATACTATCATAAATTGTGTAGCTTGGTAATCAAAGATAATTTGCAATAACAATATGGGTTCATACATATACTTGAAATAAATGGAAACAAATAAGATTTTGATGTGAGCACGTAGAGGCAATTGAATGATTTAACATGTACATGTGAATTTGTAATCAATGAAAAAATAACATGTGAATACATGGATCAATAATAATTTAGCAGAAATCAGATGGTCCGGAGCGGTGGGCTCCTCACATCGCATGATATAAATATAAATAGGGCAGAGGCTTCTTTTGAGCTATACCCTTCACATCCCATGATAAAATCATAAAGCTGATAAGGTTTTATAGTTAGGACCACCCCTCCTAGCTGAGGTTCGGATATTTTACCCTATCTGTAGGTACCCATGTGCACATAGTCTGATGTATTACCTACATCAGTTGGGGATTTCTGCTTAAAGATTTAGAATTTCACATCTATGAATTCAAATGACTTGTCAAGTACAATATCTCATGAATTTCACATAAGGGAACTCCAATGAATCAATAAATCTCAATTGGAGTTACAATTGAATTTATACCAACACATCAATAATTTTATATATGAAATAATCAATATAGAGAACATCAATATCAAATGAATTAGAATTCGAATGAACACACATATAGGATTCCAAATGGATTTCAAAGATGTCAAT
>CATKHJ010375846.1:0-31710 GCA_949750685.1 Vernicia montana | reverse complement strand
TTAATTAAATTAACCTTTACAAATAGTTTAAATATAAACATAATTTTTAAAAAAGTTTAAAATGTTCTCTTTTTCTTCTTCTTTTAAATAGAATATATAATTTATATACATAAAAAATTATATAGAATTATCATATAAATTTTAAATTAATTATTTAATTGACTAATCATATGCAGTATATTTATTTTTTTGGATCATTATTAATATGATTTTATTTTTTTATAGCTGCAATAAAAAGGTTTGTTTCATTGCAAACTTCAAATCTTAATTTTTGTTATTTAAATTTTTTAATGTCAATAATATTTTATATAATATTAAAAAGTTAAATAACATAAAAATAATAATTATTATAATATGATATATAATCACATATTCAGATAATGCAATCAATCAACAAATTTTATAGTATCTATAACTTTAAGTCATATTCAAGGGGTGAATATTTGGAATGATCATTATGATGAGATTTTGTCTATTTTGCAAAGTGACAAAATAAGTGTGAGCTAACCAATGAAAATTTCTATGCATATAAGAGTTAATGGCAGCTTAGTGTTTTTATATTTTTCATGGTATTCTCTTCCTTTGTAGCTAAAAAAAAAATCTTATTAATTAGTTATTTAACAAATATTAGAAATCAATGAAAGTCTATTAATATCTATAAATGTCTATCAATGTCTATAAAAGTTTTTTAAAATAAAGTCTTTAAAAGTCATTCATAATTTTATAAACTCCACATAAGTCATTAAAAATTCACAAACTCTGCAAAAGTCATTCACTTAAAAAAAAAATTATAAAAGTTTTAATTGAATACACCCTCCTTAGTTTCCAATTGCTCACTCAAATGAGTCCAAAATTTTTTAATAATGCACTGACTCGAAATTTCCAAGAAAATTAATAAATTTTTAATTTAAATTCATATTCATAGTGTATAACTTTATTGAAAATTTTAATATCATCCAGTAAAAATTTCATTTTAAAGTTGTTTATAGGGTGGTTTTAGCATTAAAGTTTCATTTTACTTATTAATTTGATAAAAAAAATGATTGATGAAATAATTATAAATGTAAAATTTTTTCTCATATTTTTACCATTTTTCCATTCTCATTTGTTATTATTATCAGAGTCAAATTAATAAAACAATGTAATTAATCTCTTTTTTTTTTTTTTTTTTTTTCAAATAAGTAATTAATCTCGTTCACACCTGCTAATGCTTGTCCATTTGTTTCCCTTATCTTGATAAAAGGCATTAATCTGCAAAATGCCAAAATATATTTACTATAAAATCTTTGTTCTTTTGTCTTTTCCCCCCGCTGATTTAGTAATAAAAATAATAAATATAAATAAAATCCAATATAAAATTTTAAAAACTGTGTTGTCTCGATGTTGGTATTGTCACTGAACAAAACTTCATTAGCAAAGAAAATTCTTAATTAGTGCGACTTTTATATAGTCAATTCAAATTTGAAAATCTCACTTCTTTTTGTACAATTTTGATAATAACACTTGTTACAAAAAGTTCACATATTACAATTTTGAGGAAAATATATAAAAAAAAAAAAATACCATCTAATTTAATTTCTTTACACTTTAAAGTATGTGAATTTTTTTTTAATAAAATAAGATTTAAAGTTTTTTTCGTTTTCAGAACACTAATGACGTTAATCAGTACTGATATGAGTGTCATTATTGTCCTATATTTTCATACTTGGTCCGGTCCTATAACCAATAAATACAGAGGATCACGGGTTAAAAGTTCAACCAGAATCAAATTATAATTAAATTAAATATATAATAAATATTATATACAAATATATTATAATTAATATTACATATGTTTTAGCATTAATTAATGTTACATATTAAAAATCATGATAAAAAATAGATCTATATAAAGTGAATAAATTAAATAAGCATTAATTAGTAAATTTATTAAATAATAATTGAAATAAAATTTTAAATCATTATAAATGTATTGAGTATTTATATTAATAATAATTATGTTGTTTGTATATATATTCATAATTACGGATGTTATTTATTATTATTTTATTTTTTAAAAAAATAAATTCAAACTTAAAATTTTACTTAAATTATGATTTATAAATATATAAATAATATTCTAATTATTTTCATTATACTCTTATGTATATATATATTAGTATTCATTTTATGTGTATTAAATAATAAAATATTAAATAATAATATTATTATTTATTATTTATTAATGGTATAAAATTAAAATAAATATATTTTTTAATGTTTTCACATTGGCTAAATGTTGAATAATAATATATTTTTGTAACCTAATTAATTAATTTATAAACTATAATACTAAAAAAAATTAATTAGTCTAAAAAAAATACCTGTAAAACCTGTGACCGGGTCATCGGGTACCTGGCCAGGTGAATGAGTTTTTAACGGATTTTAATAAAGAGGGTTTTAACAGTGATCTGGTCCTGCCTATGGACTAGTTTTCAAATTTTTCGGTTGAACTGATAGGTCGGACCGAATCTGATAACATAATTATTATTACATAAGTTCTACGTCAATAAACACTAACAACGTTAGGAATGTAAAACCTAAATTGCTAATGGATTAAACTATAAATCTATTTTTATAAAAAAAAAAAATCACAAATTTCAATGTATAAAATCAAATTACATAATACTTTTTATACTTTCCCTTATGATTTATATCCTATTAGAAGATAATTCAATGTCTCCGATTTCTTATTCTATTGTAAAATTCTCAAATTATAGGATTGGAATGAATGAATAGGAAAAAAAGTCAAATGAATAATTTTTTTATTCATAATAATGTTACATTTTTAAAAAAAATTTATTAGTGATTTTATTGTTAATACTCCAGTAATCAACCTTATTTTTAAAATATAAATAAAAGTCAAACTGCCACTCAGAATAAGCACTTTTTTTTTTTTTTTTTTGAGTAAAAGAATAATCACTTAGTAGAAAGTATTTTTTATCAAATTATCAATTTTACTGTTCAATAAATCCAAAAGAAATTCAAGTTGATTTAATTTTTTATACTTTTCCATTGCACTTTCTTATTATTGTTTTTATATTTTACAAAGACAGATAAAGATGGAATATTTTATTTCCTAAATAAAAGAGATAGAGATGTTATTCAAAATCTGCAATTAGTTTTTTTAAATTTATTTTTTTTTATAGCGGTGGCGGCTGAGAAAATGAAAATAAAAATAAAATACAACTCATCGTCTCTTATTCCTTAGTCGCTATCAATATCTATGTCTTAAAGTATATCTAAGAGACTTTTTTATATTCCCTCCGTCTAATTTTATTTAGAATTTTTTTTATGTCTTAAAAAATATGTCTTATTTTTATTTTTAATATTTTTTTATTCTTTATATCTATTTTGTTCTTATATATTAATTCAATTTTTTCATAAAATTTATAGGAAATTAGATTTAATAAAAGGTATAAAAAAAATAGCATATTATTTAATGCACTCTTAAACTTTATTAAAAAAAAATGTTCCAAATAAAATGAGACGAAGAGAGTATGTGTTAAATTATTTATTATAAATAATCATCTCAAAAAATAAAGTCTAATGAACTCTTTAAAATAAAGAAGATAGTTAGTTTGGCTTTCTACATGTAGAAAGTCAAATATCATTATTTATTTTAATTTTAATTAATGCATTACAAATTTCTATGCACTTTATTACTTATAGTTTTAATATTATTTTTTTATTGGACAAACTTTAAAAAAAATAATAATAAAATCATTAATACTTATGGGATAAATTAAAATGAATAGCAAAATATATAAAATATATTGAATTTAAGTAAAATTTTATACTATTTATCAATTAAGATACTCTCTATTATACTCTTTAAAATAAAAAGAACCATTAAAAATGCTCTTACACATCATAATTTCTCCACTACACTTCATTTTATAATTGCCTTTGCTATTTAAGAAAGAAATAAGGGTACATTTCCGGAGGCCACAATTAGCAAACAAATAATACAAATGGACGTAAGTTTGCAAATTCGAATTGGTATTCTTTAGTCTTTACCACACCTTTTTTGCTATGGCCTAAGGCCACATCTAAAGAATCCAACAGCGAGGTGGATAAGAAGTTCCAGTCTAATAGAAAGATCTCAAGTACTAATTCCTCCAACTCAAGTTTGATATCAAATTATATACCTATCAAGAATCCGAGAAATACCCCTAAATTCAACTCATTTTATAATGAATGTACAATTTCAAACAGTAAAATTAAATAACTTCCAAAAATTGGTTTTAATTAAATTTAAACGCTGAGTTGGATTAGGTTAGTTTCAAGTTGGAACCAACGATTTTGATTTTAGAAATGTTAAACTTTATTTTAAATGGGAGATGATAAGCTCTGGTTTGGGAGGTCAAATATGAAATCATAATAGACTCATATTTGAGTTGTAAATTTTGATAGTTCTTTATTCTAAATTTATTCAAAATCAAAATCAAATTTAAATAACATCATATAGATTATTTTTTATTTTATTAATCGATATTTGATTTTCATAACTAAATCATTTATTTTTTATTTATAAATTCCCTAACCTTAAAATAAATGTTTTGTTTTTCACAGAATTGGAGATGAAAAAGCTAATTTAGCATTACTGTTGAGCACCTAACTTTTGAATTTTTTTTAAATTTTATTATTTTTATATTTTTCCATCTATTTTTTGAGAAAACATAATTTATCATGTTTCTCTAAAAAGTTAGATACTATAAAATAACTATAGAAATCAAAAATAAAAAATAAAAAATAAAAAATTGGTAGGAAAAAATAATGCTAAACTGGTCTCTATAAACTACTAAACTTAATATAATATGCAATAATCAACTGTGATTTCACATTTTCCTTTTTTTTTAAAAGGAGTTGAAATTGGACAAATTTAGCCATCACAGTCAATAGTGACGGAGAGTCACCAGTTTCTTGGTCAAGTCCCACCGACGTTTTTGGTGGTTTTTTGTCAAATATTTCCAACCCTTCTTCGCGAAGCTCTTTTGTTTGATTGTTTGATTGTTTTTTTTTTTTTTTTTTCTCTGCATCATATGAATTTTGTAAGTAAAATATATTCTTTTGTGATTTTCTGCTTCATTTTTTCTAATTTATTATTCTATACAATAAGTTATGATATCCAAAAAGTTGCAACCGCGTATTACAAAATATCTGACAAAAGGAATTTTAAAAATGTTTATAAATTTATTACACAATATAAAATTGAAGTATTCAATATAATTATCATGATAATTTTTTAAATTTATTTATGAGTCGTGCGTATAAAGATAAATTAATTTTTTCAAATTAATAAGAATAAGATAGTCAAGTTAAGTAATAAAATAAAGAGAATGAGCGTCATAAATCATTTGGAGAGTGTCAATATTACCTCTTTAATTATTTTAAAAATTAAATACTCTCTCCGGTTCTTAATAATTGTCTTTTTAGAAGAATGATTTTGTTTCAATATAATTCTCATTTTACAAATCCAATGTAACATTAATTGATTTTTTTTTTTAAATTTACCTTTAACATTAATTGACTTAATGTTGTTAATTGAGTTTTGTTGAAAGACAAATTAATGGTATATTAGTTTATTTAGTTTGAAATTATTCATAACTTATTGCTTCCTTAATTTAAGTGTATTTTTCTAAAACGACACTTATTGAAAATTGCATGGAGTATTAATCAATAAAATATGAATAAACTCGTTTATCAATACAACTAGTTACTGAAAATTTTAATGATAATATTTGAAGATTAATTAATAATGGATTAGAAGCTTTTCTTTCCCCTTTAAATTCTCATTATTATTTTAAGATTATTGTGTGAATAAAGCATGCCAACATTCTCAATTATTTACTTTATTTTAATAGGATTTGAACACATTGTATAGAATTTAAAATAAAAAATAGATTATTTTATACATTTTTTTAAAAAAAGCCAATAATTCCAAATTATAGTACATCGAATCTAATTAGTTTATAAAATATAATATTGTAACTAACTACTAATTCATGTATTGTTTGTTTTTGTAGCAATGGAAAATAAGAATTTAAACACAACTTATTATTTAGTAATTATAAAGAGACTTATATTGCTTATTAAATTATGCTTTGATTATTAAATATAATACATATACCTAAGTAATTTTATTTTTTTTTATAATGTATACCTAAGTAATGTTAAACATTGAATCATTTGGCCAAAAAATAAAATGTTAATCATTGAATCTCATATTTTGAAAAGGGAAAAAAATTGAAATTACCAATGGAACAACTGTTCTAATATTTTTTTTTCCACTTGTATTTATGGTAGCCCTCTATTTTCTTAATTTTGATCTCTCTCTTTTCTTTTAATTTTTATATTAGGAACACTATATATGTTTCTATCTTTCTTTATATATATTTTTTACATATGGATATAAAAAAACATTTTTTCCGTAAATAAAAGCAATATCAACTTTTTTTTTTTTTTTAAATATCCCATTAATTCCCTTAGCATCAAATTTTAGAAAAAAAGGGACATTTCATTTTCCTAAACTCTTTATAAAGCTAAAAATCATATTTTGATTATATGAAAATAAACTTATTTATAAAGGTTTTACTAATTACTATAATTTTGAAGTATATACATTTTGATATTAAAGAAAAAGAGAATAATTATTAATGAGATTAGAAATTTAATGCATGATCTTGTCATATCACTTTTTTTTTTTTTTCATTTTATAAATTTCATCTTATCATTGAATTAAGATGTCAATTTTTTAAATTTAATTTAAAAAATACTCCAAATTAATATTGAATTAAAATACTTTTACGCATTAATTTTAGGAAACTAAACTACCAAATTAATATTGAATTAAAATATTTATGAAGATATAACTTAAGATAGATTTACGACTAACTTCCATGAAATTAAATATTTCCTCCATTTCACAATAAATGACGTTTTGGATATTTTATTTTTTTTTCACAATAGGTGACGTTTTAAAATATCAATAGTGTATTTAATTACTTTTTTTTTATTTTTACCCTTTTTAATTTAATTAATGCATGATAAGATTTAGAGTTTAGAGAAATATTTAATAAGGGTAATTTAGTATTTTCATTTACTAATTAAAGAGAGTTAATTAATTTCTTAATATTTGTGCATACCTCAAAAATGTCATCTATTGTGAAATTGAGGGAGTAAGAAACTTGACATTCAAGGGCAACTTAATTTACTTTATCTCAGTGTTGTTAAAACAGGACCGGACCGGCAGGTCAGATCGGTTAAATCGAAAATCGGCCACTGATCGGGTTTTTATGTTACAAAAAATTAAAAAATTATTGAACTGGAAAAATCAATGAATTGATCGGATTGAAATTTGCAAAATGACGTCGTTTTGAACTTCATAAAATTAAAAAAAAAAAAAAGAAAATAGCAGGAATTAAATCAAATCGATCAGATCAATTAGACCATAAATCGACAAAAAAATCAATTCAATCTCCGATTTAGTTTTAACGATACTGCTTTATCTAAGTAAATATTAAGGTAGCATTTATAATTAATAAAAAAAAAAAAAAGAAGAAGAAGAAGAAGAAGAAGAAGAGCCAAAAATTCATGGGCAATGTCAGTAGTAAATGAAAATGTGAGTCAAGAGACAGCAGGCACTACCCACTGATTTTTTTTTTTTTTTTTGGCCAAATAGTGGTTGGGGATTTTTTTTTTTTTTTGCCAAATTAGTGATTGGGGAAATTACTGATTACTGATTACTGATTAGGGATTTCAATTCAAGATAGAGAGAATGTGTCGGCTGTCCTTTTTTGACCTTTCATTTTTTAATTTTTGGGGCACCCTACCCTTAAAAACAATATTCCCTTTACTCACACACCACCCTAAACCTGATAATTATTTTATACTTAGTTCCCCAAACTACCCTTCTATCCTCAATAATTTCAATGTTTAAGGCATGTTTGGACATGCCCACATGGGCTCTTACTTTTCAAGGCTAATTCCGTCTTTTCATGCAGAATAACGTGTTATTGGTTTGTTTATCAAAACTAGGTCTAGCAAGTAGGGATTTGTTTTATTTTTTAAAAAACAATTAAATTCATGTTATTTACATTTTTGTGATTTGTTTCATTTAAAATAAAGTTTCGTTTAATTTTTATTTTTTTTATTAAATTTAATTATTTTAATGTAATTTTAACATTAAAAATTTAAAATAATTGAGTTGAATTTTTTTAATTATTCAATTTTAATAATTATTTTTTTAATTAATATACATATACTGATTAAAAACATGACACACTCCTTCATAAAATCATTACATTTTATAAATGCGTGCTAACTTATATAACTCTCATTAATATCAATACCATGAAATTTCAAAGAGATGAAAACTTATACTACATGGGAGGAGTTTTAAATATAAAAATTTTCATACTCCACGTATGATTGCTTAATTGACAGAAAATAGTACTATACATTTATATAAAAAATATGTATTAATATTAATATATAATAATCAAATATTTATTTATATATAAAGAAATAAATACAAATAAATTAAATTCCCACGTATAATTCATGGGATCAAATATGAGAACTCTTAGTGAAGTGCCTCATACCTAGCTAACTATTTTTTTTTTTTTTTTTTTTGCCAAAGAGTTTAAAATAACTATCTACACACTACGTTATTGTGAATATCAATTTAACAGTACTTTCAATTTTTAATTTTTGGTTTCTCAATTGAAATGGAAGAAGCAACACTCACTGATTGGTGATAGCTGGTAGGTAATTAAAAAAGCATTAAATAATCAAATCTTTACATGTCTATGGTATTACTCTACAGATAGATAGAAAGTAGAGAGAGAGAGCTCTGATGTTTTTCACTGCCATTTTTTTTATCATTCAACCTTCTCATATAAAACTTGTTGTTTTTTAGACACTGTTTGTTTCTGCTTTTTCACATAATGCATTTTGTGGGTTTTCTGATTTTCTCTCTGTTCTTCACCTTTTTTAAGTGAACAGCAAAACCATCTTCTTCTATTATTTTTTTTTTTTAATATTTACAGGTGGGGTACATAATTTGTTTTTGACTTTAAAAGTTTCAGAATTGATTTTGCTTTCAAGATTGCTATTGTTATTGTTGAAAAAGGTGCTTTTTTCTTATTTTTTTCTTCTTGTTTCAATTATTTGGATCATTATTTTTCACTTGTATGATATATGCTATTGCTATAACTATAGCTATAGTTACACTTTCATTTTCCATTTCGTCTACAATCTTTCTTCTTCTTCTTCTTCTTCTTCCTATATTAATATACATGTGGGTTGTTTACTCTTTTGGGTCCTCACATTATTGAGTGTTTTCTCTGGTTTCTTGTCACTTCAGTGAGTTTCTCTGAGATTTGGGATCTGGGTTCTGCTTAGATTTGGGTATTTGTGCTGCTTTTAGTACATTTGACTGAAAGTTCTTTTTTTTCCTTTTCTGTTTTCTAGAGAGAAAAGAGAGTTTTTAGAGTGAGAAGAAGAGAGATTCATGGCTGGAGGTGGAGGAGGAAAGGCGGAGGAGCCGCAGCCACACCCACCGAAGGAGCAGCTTCCAAATATTTCTTATTGCATGACCAGTCCTCCTCCATGGCGTGAGTATACTTGATCCTTTTTCACTGTTTTTGCTCTTTCATTTGAAGATAACTTAGACTCTAAATTCTTTATTGAATTTTTAAGGCAAGTTCTGTGTGAATCTATTTGGGTATGTTTTAGGTAAGATTTTAGTATTTGTTAATTGTTATTTTTTTTAGGGTATTCATCTTGTTTTAGTTGAAAGTTGCCTTTTGAGCTATCTTTCTCTCTCCCTTTATGGTATATACTCCCTTTTCAAAAGGCTTAATGCCATTCTGTAGAAATAAACCCTACTGTGTCTTGCTGATTGAAGATTCCGGTTGCATTAAAAAAAGAAAAAAGAGAAACCCAATTACTTTTTACTTAATTAATCTATTTAATTTTGGGGTTTTTTAATGTATTTTCAGTTGGCTTTTTTTTTTTTTTTTTTTTTTTTTTTTTTTTTTTTTGTAATTTCTATTTTGAGGAGTTTTGTAAGCAGAGGATCTGGTCTTCTGTCTGTGACAATTTAAATTATATGCTTGCTTTTAATTGGATTTTTCTTGCAAAAAGTTTTCCTTTTTCACCTTTGGATCTTTTTCTTTTCCTATGGCTCAAATTGGATTTACGTGAATCCTCTTTTGAGCCATAGGAAATTAACCCAGTGTTCTGATTTTTTCTTGTTTTTATACATTATTAATGTGTGTATGTGGATATGTATTTTGTTGAAGTTTGAAGAACTTGCATTTTTGGTGCAAAAAAAAAAAAAAAAAAAGAACTTGCATTTGATCATTTAAAAATTGTGTCTGTATGTGATGCAGCTGAGGCTATCCTGCTTGGTTTCCAGCACTACCTTGTGATGCTTGGGACGACTGTTCTTATTCCCACTGCTCTTGTTCCTCAAATGGGAGGTGGAAATGTAAAGCCTAAACATAAATAGATAATTCTTGTTGATTGATTTTAACCGAGTATGGTAATTTTCTTTCAGAGATAATCTCTAATCATATGATTTAAGTGCCATATTTAAATTTTGCAGAAGGAGAAGGCCCAAGTGATCCAGACACTACTCTTTGTTGCTGGTTTGAATACATTGCTCCAAAGTTTGTTTGGAACTCGATTGCCTGCTGTAATTGGAGGCTCTTATACCTTTGTCCCAACTACGATTTCAATTATCCTTGCTGGTCGATTTAGTGATAACCCAGACCCTATTGAGGTTTTATGACTAACTTTTCTGCACTCTATAATTTATCTTTGTATTTCTTTTTGGAATGTTAAATCTCTTTTGTGAATGTTGTGGTGAGCTACACTTGATACCCAAAATACTATTTATTAAATATCTCTCAGCGGTTCATTTAAAATGAGAAGGAAATATAGAAGAGTTATATTATTATAGAGCTCAGCCAACCAACATAATACCCTATGGATTTTTTTCCTATTTTTTTCTGTAACTTCATGATGATGTTTGATGCCCATACAGCGCTTTAAGAAGATAATGCGTGCAATACAAGGTGCCCTCATTGTTGCTTCAACTCTTCAGATAGTTCTTGGCTTCAGTGGCCTTTGGCGCAATGTTACCAGGTTAGCTCAAAACTTGAATGAATGCTCATAATTTCAGCATTCCTTGAAAATTTTGTACAGCAGTTTTACCCCCTCTGGTTGGATTATATTTCCAGTTGACTAATTCAATTGATTCACATAAGCTTTTGTTCTATGAATCCAAGGATGTTTATGCTGTAGCTTTTCGCACCTTATGCATTAGTGTTTTCTTATTAGAGTCTACCTCAAACAAATTCCATTTATAACTTAAATGGTTGCATTTTGTTTTTTGAAAAAAACCCCAGGTTCTTGAGTCCACTTTCAGCTGTTCCTTTGGTAGCTCTTGTTGGTTTTGGGCTGTATGAGCTTGGTTTTCCTGGGGTAAGTTTCCTTTTGCTGCGTGTTGATGAACATGAATGTGTATGGTTTCTTGCTTGTTATGAAAAGAGTCCAATATTAATTTTTCCATTGGACATTAGGTTGCCAAATGTGTTGAGATTGGGCTGCCAGAGCTTATCATACTAGTATTTGTTTCGCAGGTATTTCTGTTGATGCTTTGTGCATACTTTTTTTTATTACTGTTCCTATCGCATTAAGTTCTGTTGTTTCTTTCATTAACCTTGTAAAAAAGGTGGTGGTAGTCCTTGATTTTTCCTTTTTTCTTTTTGCAGTATATGCCGCATGTGATAAAGTCGGGAAAACATATATTTGATCGTTTTGCTGTAATATTCTCAGTGGTGATTGTATGGATCTATGCTCACCTACTTACTGTGGGTGGGGCCTACAATGATGCGGCACCAAAGACACAAAACACTTGCCGTACTGATCGTGCAGGGCTTATAGATGCTGCACCATGGTAGGTTTGCACTGTATTCTTAAGCTTGTGCATCTTGGCATTTATTAATGAACATATGCCATTGCAATTCCTGATCATTTATGAGGGTCTGTACACGCTAACCCACACAGTAACCTGCACAAATTTGTATAATTGTATTCATGTTAAAAGCAATAAGAGCATTTGCAGCATACCTCTATTAACATATTTGAGATGGTTTGACAATATAAGTATTAATAGCCCCAACCAATCTGATTAGAGAATGCCACTTACTCTGCCATCCTAAAAGTAAGGATGAATTATAATATTCTAGTCAATTGCTTCAACTTTGTAAAGAACAATCTGATTTGCAAGAGGAGCTACATGGCTCAGACTTTGATATTTTGCGTAGATAATCCATTAGAATATCTGTCCTGGACTAGTGGTGGAGAGTGTCTGATGCAACAAGATTTGGTTCTGCCTTATCTAATTGTTTTTCATTTGATTCAAACAAATAAAATCTGGGTTCTGGTTGGTATCTCTGCATTAAGAGTTTGATTATATTCGAAAAGGCTTTGTTAAGTTGTATCTTTAAGCATGGTTTAGCATTATGGGATGACATCTACATTTCTGATTGGAGCTGTGGGTTTGCAGGATAAGAGTTCCTTATCCATTTCAGTGGGGAGCACCTTCATTTGATGCTGGTGAAGCCTTTGCCATGATGATGGCTGCCTTTGTTGCTCTTGTAGAGGTTTGATATTTTCTTTCTTATTTTCATTTCCTCCCTATACTTTTCAACTGCTGCACTTTTAAACTAAGAATAAGAGTGCACACACAGCTTCGTCATAGTCATTGTTTATACTGGTAGTGTTTTTTTCCTTGATATTATTCTAGTTCAAATGTTATAGTCATTTTCCATATCCATCCCATACCAATTGAAAAACACTATATATTGTCCATTATCGTGACATAAGAAGGCCAAATCATATCATCATCATCCTTGTGGATGAGCTGGCAATTAACAATTAGTTGGACATGGTATTATTGTCTATCTATACTTAAAGGGTTCTTAATTGAAACCAAGAATTTCTGTGATTTAAACCCTCCTCTTTTTTTTTACATGGTCTCTCTTGCTCTCTCTGGGTCTTCGATCCAGTTCAAACATGAATTCTTGTCAAGCTTGCATACAATTTTTTTGTTGTTTGATCCTTGAAATTTACTGTGTTATATTCAATGAATGAGCAGTCCACTGGTGCATTTATTGCGGTGTCAAGGTATGCGAGTGCAACTCCAATGCCACCTTCTGTTCTTAGCCGTGGTGTTGGCTGGCAGGTAATTTGAAAATGACTGGTCTCTTAATAGTTGAAAATGCAAAACTAAGTCTTATTTTATGAGGCTGTTTTATACACGTCCAACTAATGAGAACAGTTCCCATCTTCATTCTCAGTTTTTAATGCTCCATGCATCTACATTTGATTGGAAATGTATCTGTTGAGTGATGCTAGAATTATGCTGTTAATATTTGGCATAGCTGAGCATTTCTTTGGGACCAGAAAAGTGGAAAAATTACATGATAAACTGTTTGCTTTTTCTGGTTTTGGTAGTTTGATCATTCCCAGACCTTCCTATTTATATGGGACAATACAACCCTTCACATGGTTGGGTGGGCCTTGTTCATGCCTATGACTTATTTTATGTGGTCATTCCACTACCATTATAATCACTGTCCCATCCAGTATTCTACCATACACGAAAAGAAGAAGAAAAGAAAAAGATAATTATGTATGAAACTATCATATGCTGGAGATGTTGTAATCATGAAATATGTTGGAAACTTGGGAATACAATGAACAGTCATCATTGTTATCTCTGTGGAGTGACGTTATTGTCCATCCTTGGAGTTAGACAGGTGAATTCTTGTAAGAATGATTTCCATATTGGCAAATATCATGCTAAGAGCATCTTCTATCTTTTCTGAATGCTTCCACTGTAAAATAGCATCTTACATGTTTGCTTTCAACTTTAATTCAGATGAATATTGAGATTGTTATTATTGTTTCATTTCTGCTCCAGGGAGTTGCCATTTTGCTTTCTGGGTTGTTTGGAACTGTGAATGGATCCTCAGTTTCTGTGTAAGACACGGGGAAAATCTCTGTTATATGAACATTTTATTTCTAGTTAAAACGAGTTCAATATGAATTTAAATTTTTTTTTCTACAGAGAAAATGCTGGTCTTTTGGCCTTGACACGAGTTGGTAGCCGAAGGGTTGTCCAGATATCTGCTGGATTCATGATTTTCTTCTCTATTCTTGGTAAGAAGTTAATGAGAGTTTGTTCCAAGATTTCAGGTTGGGTGTGATTTATCTTTTTCTGGTGAGTATATTGTTCCTAGTATCATTCAACTTTGTATTATTCAGGTAAATTTGGAGCCGTCTTTGCTTCTATACCAGCACCCATCATTGCTGCTTTGTATTGCCTTTTCTTTGCTTACGTCGGTATGTGTATCCGCTCTTTATGGTTAAAAGCTGATATGGATCTCTAATGTGTTGAGATCAGTTCTATCAAGAGTTGTTTGTTTAATTATCGGTTTGCAGGTGTTGGAGGCCTTAGCTTTCTTCAGTTCTGCAACCTCAACAGCTTCCGGACAAAGTTCATTTTAGGCTTCTCTATTTTCTTGGGCTTGTCAGTGCCACAGTACTTCAATGAGTATACTGCAATTAATGGCTATGGTCCTGTCCACACCTCAGGAAGATGGGTATGCATGGAAATTTTTCAATCTCTTATCTTTCACTGTTTAAACTTATGCCAGTGGCTAACAAATGTACTGTTCTGTTTACATGACAGTTCAACGATATTGTAAATGTTCCTTTCTCATCAGAAGCATTTGTTGCGGGGTGTGTGGCGTATTTCCTTGACAACACACTGCATCGGAAAGATAGTTCAATTAGGAAAGACAGGGGTAAGCATTGGTGGGACAAGTTCCGGTCATTCAAGGGTGATACGAGGAGTGAAGAATTTTACTCCCTGCCTTTCAATCTAAACAAATATTTCCCATCTGTGTGATCTAAATTAATCAGCACCTAAATTATGAGTACATCTTATCGAAAAAAAATGTGTTCTCAATAGCTCTGCGGGATCACATTGGAATGTAATGTTGTCATTGTTTCCTCTTTGTGAATCTTATCACACGCTATATAGCAGTATAAGATAGTCTGAGTCTCTTCCTTTATAGGACGCCTTAACAATTATTGAATTTGTTTTTGTTGTTACTTGAATCAGAAATGAAGAAGTTTTATTGCCTTGTACTCCTTTATGTTGTTCATAGTATGCTTTATAAACCAACATTTTGGCATCTGCATATTTAACTATTCTTTAGGTCATGCATGTCCACTTCAAGCCTGCAGACTACTATTCATCATTTTAGTCATTACTTGGACATGGGAAGAACAGGGATGAATATACGTATGATCACAAAAATAATTCGTTGGAGCAATCAGGATTTTGGTTTAGTGACTTTTTGATTAAATGTTGATAGTTAAAAATTTCAACTTCTTGTTAAACACTCCATCAAAAACCATGTTTATCAAATATTTGAAACCCTTTGCTTTTGGTACATTTCAATTGCACATTCAAATGACCTTTGCTTTTAGTACATTTCAATAGGGATCTTATAGAAAAGCAGTGGTTGATGATGCCCTTTCTTGATGGGGATATTTTATATCAGGACAATAATGCGTGACCGACTGAGTCAAATTAGACATTGATTTAACACACTTGGAGGCCTTTTTCTTTTTGGTTTTAAAAAAAAAGAATAGGTTGTCCTTTTTGTGAGATATTGAGAATGTAGGAAATGTAGAAATTCGTTTTATATGAAGGGCAGTTCAAAATGACTATTTAAAAGTCCAAGCACTCCATAATAGAATGTGAACTTCAATAGGATTGGTGAGTTGGTGTGGCCTTCCTTTCCATAATTATTTGGTGACAAGGAACTCCAAGTTCCATTTGAATCACAAGTTTTATATGGTGGCAGAGCAACTAACCCTGCTTGCGTTTTAAAGTCTTAAGTGGCCCCATAATAAATGCATGCACATCACAACGAAAGACTAATAGAGGGAAGTAAAATACTGAATTTGTTTTTCCTACTCCAGGCATATTTTCAATATTCTTCCAAAGTGAAAAGAAACAAACAAAAATTAACTAAATATAGACTGCATTAAGTATAACTCTTTAAATCCTTAAATTGTCATCTGCTTGATTGTTTTGATATTATTGGCATTAGATAAATGTTTAATCTCCAACCATAATTTGGATATAAAATCAAATAGTGTAAAGACTTCAAACTTTAAACTTTTGGGATTTGGTATTAAGTATGTGTTTCACATTTCGGTTAAACTGAGTTTACTTTATTTAAATTTTAGAATTCTATGGCTTGAAAAAAGCTATATTTTTTAACTTTTCTCAAACTATGATTTATAAAAAATAATTAAAAAAATTAAAGAAAACATCAAAATACAGTTTTGAAAAACAGTTCCAAATTCAATCTCAAACTCAACCTAAATACATTATTATAAATAGGGTTTTGGCCCTAAAAAAGCTGTCTTATGGAAGGCATAATCCTCCTAGAAAAGCAAAAGAAATTCTTTTGCAGGGAAAGTTCAAGGGGAGGGGGATGATGTGTATGGCTTTATTTGGTTGGATAGAAGTCTTCTATATGATTCTGCATAAAGTATTAAAAGAAAGAGAAATTAATCAAGAAAAAGTTGAAAGAAGAGAACTGGTACTATAAATACTAATTCTGCAAAAGCAGATGCTTCATTCAGTAGTAAAAGTGCTTCCATGCATGCACCCAATAGATGATCATAGCCAAGATATCACTCACATTACAGTTAAAACTTTAATAACAAAAGGGTCTGAATTTTCTTGGAAAGATCAATCTTCACACTGCTCTAAATTCTATTACTTTAGGATTGATTTTAGCTCTGTTGACTGTAATAAAACCCCACTATCAAATAATTCAAGAATTGTTTTTTTTTTTTTTTTTTACAAATTGGAATTTTTTTAAAGAGGATGAGATTAATTTGATTTTTATATTATGAAATAAATATTCAATTAAAGAAGATGAGAAAGAGATTAATTTGATTTTTAAAAACTAATTATTAAGGTTGGATAACTTATTTTTATATTAAGTTTACAAGGTTACACTCCTCCTTAAGAAGATGAGAAAGAGATAATATATAAAATTTTAGTATGAATTTAAAAGAACCAATATTAATCGCTAGCTATTACGGTTGAAGAATTAATTTCTATATTAAGTTTACAAGATTTTCATTTTTAATTAATATGAGATTTCCATAACTTTATTTATATTCTAATACAAACCCAATAATCAAGACTTGAATGTTTACCTAAAGTAACTAATATCAGTATTATTAATAATTAGTATATCATACGTATATAAAATTTTGGATTAAGGTCTTAGAAGTATCTTAGCAAGAAGATTATTGTCGTCCAATCTCTATGAAATTGGAGCTCAAGTTGGACTCTTGTTATGAACTTATTTACTGATAGAACATTCCCTTAATTTTTTATACCATCATGGACCCTGTTGGTTGCCAAACAGAGGAGAAACAAATAAGATTTCTCAATTTTCTTAATAACCCGCTTCACAAAAATACAAATGACACCTAAAATCAATTCTTGATTTCTGTAATGTGTTATAGGTACACAAAGTGAAAAAAACAAAAACAAAAACCACCAACTTAAAAAGAACAACCTAAATACACTCTATATGCTGTTTGGTGAGGGAAGTCAAGTAAGGTTTAATTGGAATGTTGAATCATAAATGCCAAGGTAGTGACAATTGGGACCTACAAATGTTGTCCCAATTTCTTTCTCGCTCTCACTTCAATTCTTGAAAAGGAGAAGGAACCCAATAATACCCGCAAATTCCAATGCTTAAATCAATGATAAAAAGAAAAAAATAATTAGCTTAGTTGGTGAGTAAGTTTACAATTCTTCTAATTAATTAAGGTTTGATTCTTGAAATTAGGCTATATATATGAGAATTTTTTTTTATTTACCGATTCTTTAATCACAATGTAAATGATTTACATTTAATCGAATAAAAAAAAATTAACATAGTATAATACACGAAAACTGATATGTGATATCACTTTAAAATAAAATAAAAAAAGAATAAGAAATAGTATAATTGGACTTCGTATATCATATATATTTGGTTGTACAGATTCTGTACACTTAGTTGAGATCTTTGATGTAGTATTTTAATAGTTGTATACTCTCATGTTTTAGCCAAATTCTGAACTAGAAGAAGTGTATCATTTAAGGTGGGCAGCCATATTACCTAACCCTTTCACATGGCTACTTGCTCTATTAAGAAATTATTTTTAAGATTTTTGTTAACAAATTAGGGTGGTTTTTTTTTTTTTCCCCTAGTTTATGTATCCTGAATCCACAAGTGTCATTAGGGTTTATGTATCCCTTTCAGTTTTATTGAGTTGTACTATAGAATACAGAGTTTCTCTGTTTTCTTAAACATACAATTCACCTTGCAATTTTTATTTATTTATTTTGAAAGGGAGAGGCTTAATTTGAGAACTCCTTCCCCTCCATAATTTCACATAATGTGGGGGAAATAAAGCATGGCTTAACATGGAGAAAATCTTAGGTGGTTCACAATATCATATTATGAATTATTAATAATAATACAATATATCGGCGTGCTGATTATTATACACACCCCATAATTTAGGTATACATTATAAAATAATTATTGTTTAACATGAAAAATCATGATTAGACAATTTATAATTTAATATAGTGAATTAGATTCACCAAACAATTTTTCCTTAATATGATTGTTATCTTGCATTTTAAGATCCAACTATACAAGACTAAAAGTCAAAGTCCATAATTATGCCATTGAGTTAATAATTTAGCGGTAACATATCTACATATATATAGTTTAATAACTAATAAGGTTACAATTCAATAGTTAATTTTTTTTATGGGTTATTTATTATTTAGTTGCTGAAATTTGATTTAGTTTATAAATCATGATTTCTATTTTAAAAGTTGAATCAATAAATTTCTAATTAGTCTATTACTTGGTCCTTTCATTAAATTTTTTATTAATTTAAACAGTGAATTACTATTTAATTTCCAAGATTTGTTAAAATATTAATCTTGATTAATGAATTATGTTTAATTTTATAGACTAAATAGTAAATTATTTAAAAAAACTAAATAATAAATTATCTAATATTATTTAATTTTTAAAAATTGTTAAAATACAAATTCTGATTAATAAATTATGTTTAATGTAATTAACTTCAAAACTTTTTATACAATTCACTAAGGAAGAATTTATATGTATATATTTACATTGGACAACATGACACATTAAAAAAAGTTAAAAAGAAGAACAAATACCACAGGTGAGATAAGATCTTGTCCAGCTATAAACTAATTACATTGGTCTAGGTTTAATGGTGTAACACACTAACTCTAATAATTATTTATATCATAAATAAAATAAAAGAAAGGGGGAAAAGAAAATCCAATAACTACAATAGGAATTATGAAAAGGTCAAAAAAAGAGAAAAAGTGGTAAGCTAAACAAGATTTACAGATTTGCTTAACATAATTAAGTGAAGATCTTTATCACCTGATGTAATGAGAAAAAGATTGAAAAAAAATAGTGACTAATTAAAAAGACTTGTCAGGCATGAGATTTCAGGACAAAATCTCAGAGACTTGTGTGCCCACCACTTGACCTGTATTGATCAAATGTTTTGTTACCATTTTCTGCAACCAGGCATGAAACCATATCATTTTCTCCCATGAATTACAATGATTATGTTCAAGCAATACTGGAAATGAAAAATCATTGTGTGGATAAAAAAGTTTAGAATGGCTCTATTTATTGCATGTGTAGGTCAAATCATATACTATATTTTGTAGATTTTTTTTCTTATAGGATGAAAATTGTGATTTCTTTTCTCATAAATCATATCGGATTATATCTTAAAATCATTCATTAGAATGAAAAATGAAAATTATGTTCTTTTTTCTAAATATAGAAATAGTTGATTGATTTAGTAGAGTATAGTTAGCTGGTGATCAATTATTGAAGAATTAAACTATAATAAAAGTTTTAGTATTTTTAATTTTAATTATTATATTTTAAAATGTTATTTCAATTATAATTTAATTAATGGTTGAGAGAATTTATAGTACGTATATATTAATTTTCAATTAATTATCTAAATGAACCCTAAATCATATTGGAAATATCTCCTATGTTATGGTAAAGGAAAAGAATGATTCTTGCACTATATTATAACTTTTGGAATTTGCATGCTCATTGCCTCAATATAATAAGTTGCATAAGGCAGTATACATATAAAATGTCAATTGGTTGGGGGGAACTATTGAAAGTGATATTTACCTTATAAAATGGAAATGGAGGATAAGATTCTTTTTCAAATTGAGATAACTATTAGAGCTACATTTTCTTACCAAACTTAAGAATTTTATTTTTGTAATGGGAATGTAAAAAAAAAAACCATAAGGTAGGGGATGATCCGGATGTGACAACCCTTTTGGGGCTTTACTCATATGCTTACACTTTGCTATAGTTCTCCAATACCATAGGTTTCAAATCTTTTGAGATATTGAAGATAGCATCATGAAAGACGGAGGAAGGAGGGAGGAACCAGGGAGAGGTTGGAATTGGATGGATGTTTTTTTCTTTTTTTTTTTCTTTTTTCCCCCGGTAACTTATATTATTTTTTAAAAAAATTTCAAAAATTGAAATTTTTTTAATATATCATAAATATTTTAAAAAAGAGCTGACAATATTTGAACTCTTAATCTATTACATTATAAAATAAGCATTCGATTATTGAATTATTAGTTTAATGACTTGAAAATTAAAAATTAAAAAGACTTTACATTAATTGTGAATAGTTCAATAACTAAGTATTTTTTAAATAATGTAAATAATAATAATAATAATAATTCAAATCTCAATTGTTATTTTTTATTCTAAAAAAAAAAAAAACCTTGACGGTTTTCATTTTCATTTTTTTAGATGGATAAAGAAATGAAGTTGAAATTGAAAGTTATAGGCACCTTTTTATTACATTTTTTTCCTAAAAAAATCAAAAGCAAGTCTAAAATAAAGGCAAATAAAGCTTTAAATTCTTGTTAAAAAAAAAAATACTAAATTGTTCCATTTGTGTAGGTTCAAAAACAATTAATAGAAAGAAGGAGATGGGGACACTCCTTGCATGTTAGGGACCCATTACAAGTTCAATTCAATGGATGGGTTATAAAATTAGGTCTTACAAGTTTTTCTTTTTTTAATTTTTTTTTTTACACACTTTCAAAAATTTAAAATTAAATCAAACCTTTCTCATAGTGCTTTGTTCTTTTGATAGAAACCCTTTTTTCTCATAGGATACCAAAAGCAAAAAATCATAAAAAAAAAAAAAAATTTTAAAAATAAAAGAAAAAGAAACCTTTTTTTTTGCTTCTTTTCTTTTAGAAGTTTTAAAAAGGTTATTTGGGGGTATTAGCAAAAAGATGGGAAGCTGCCACACGCGACACGCACTCATTACGTGTTGTTAGGATCAGAGGGCCAGTTTTGATGAGGTGTGGAATAAAATAATAATTAATTAAAAAACTGCCCTCTCCACCACCGCCCCCGGCCCACACCACCAAGAACCGCCAGTGAGGCGGTGGTGGTGATGGTGGTAGGCGCCAGCGGGACCCACTCAGAAACACGCACGTATACAAGTTTTTCACAAACTTTCACGCCTTTGGTTTGATGAAACTTAAATATCCTTTGCTGGTCCCATCTCCCTGTCACGCTCTCAACTGGGGCGTGAACTAATTACTTAATTAATTTAATTTAATTAATTACTTAATTAAAATTTTAAAACACATATATCAGGTTATTCCACGTATACAATTATTTTTGTAAGGACATTAATGGTAAATATTACTCTTTCTAAATCCTTTTCTTGATGACGATTGAAAATTATCTAAAATGACATTTCTTTTAATATTATCATATAATAATATATACTCCCTACGTTCAAAATATTAATTGTTTAAGATTTCAGTACACGGATTAAGAAAACTATTAAATTATCATAATTCTAAGGTAAAAAAATTAAAATATTAATTTTTAATTTTGATGTAGAGAAATAAAAGTAATTAAACAGATTAAGAAAACTATTAAATTTTCATAATTCTAAGGTAAAAAAATTAAAACATCATTTTTTAATTTTGATATAGAGAAATAAAAATAATTAATGCAAATATTTAGTAGAGCAATAAAATAATGATAAAGTTGAAAAAAATAATAAATATCTTTTTAAAATTTTAAAACGACAGATATTTTAAAATAAAAAACTAATTTAAAACGACATATATTTTAAAACGGAGGGAGTATATATAACTGCAATTCGAATTTGAGGCCTAACAGCTCTAAATCAGTATCACTAAATTAAAAGCTCATTGGTATGATGATATATTTTCAACCCAAATGTCATATTATAAAAAATACACGATACAATCTTTTTATATATCCAATTAATTTTAAATTAATACTTTAAAATTTTATTATAAATACATCTATTCTTTTTCATTATAAAAATATTAATACTTTCTTTATCTTCATATGTTATTCTCGTATTGGAGGCAATAAAAAATAAGATATTCATCCTAATAGCAATGATAACAATCGTCTAAGGTATTGTTTGGTATGAGATAACTGAGATAAGTAAGTAAAATTTTTTGAAAAGTAGAAAAATTAGTTTGTTTGATAACCATAATTGAATAAAGTTATTAGAAAGTAAAAATATCTACTTCTTGAGTTTAACTTTCTTAGGGGGATTAGGTAAATTAGATTTTTTTAATTGAGATAAATATAAATTGATACATTTACTTTTCATTAAATGAGACTATATATTATTGTCTTTTATATTATTAATTTCTAAAATTGACAAAGTAAAGTCAAACAAAAAAAATTTACTTTTCAGAAAGTTATATGCAAATTAAACACACAATTACTTATACTTTTTGAAAAATAACTTTTTGAGAAATCTACTTAAGTCATATAATACCAAAAGATCTCTAAATACCCAAATTTTGAAAGGAAGTTGAATGTTAAATTTGAAGAACACAATAAATTCCATTTATTTCGTGCATTTCACATGAGAATAATGAGGTGGGTAGGATTGTTTATATTGTTAATAAAATACATGTAACTGCCCAAGAACAGTTTAGGTAATATTGTCTTTGATAAGATCAACATATATAGGTAATCCACTTACGTTTTGTTCTAATTTATTTATTTATTTATTTTCTTCACCTACTCTTTCAATCTTCATATGGCAATAAAAGTTGTCTCTTTTTATTATAGGCTTGTTCATGAACCAATATCAATACTATCCAATTATATAAATAAGTTTTTGGTTAGTGATAATGGAGTTATCTTTAAAATTATAAAATTTTAATTCGCAATTAAAATTAAATTTATTAAAAAAAAAAAAAAAAAGAACAGTCTAACCATTCCAAGAAATATTAGATGATAAAATTTCATTTTTTAGGTTACCCCAAATATTTTTACCTTTGCAAATTATTGCATCAAAGAAAAAACAGCTTTGGTAATGAAGTGATATTGTTTTTTTGTTCTATTTTTCTAAAGAGAACAAACATTAGCTATATATAGATTGTGACCTGTTTCTATTTGGCATTTATCATCATTCATTCATGCTAGCTAGCTACTACCCTATCTCTATTGAGGATTGGATAAGAATAGCCTACACCACACAAGGAAAAAGCACAAACCAAAGGGCAATTCTTTGATTTTATTTAGAAATTTCGCCTTAGGCTCTAATTCCATCTTATTGTTTGAAAAATATGGAAATAAGGAGACAACAGAATAAAAACAAAATAATAGGAATAAAAATGTAAAATCTGAATAAAATTTTAAAAGCAAGAATACTAATACATTTGAAGTAGAAAATGGCTTGAAACACGTAAATTAGTTTTCTTAAAAATAATATTTGCTTCATTTTTTTTTTGAAATTGCTATGGAATGAATGCAAATAGTCTTAATGGATATGACAAGTTTTGAGAAGTTTTGCATTAAGTAAATAATAAAAAATTTCAAAGTAGGAATATGAGAAATTAAATGAGAGAAAAATATTTGATAAATTTAATATTTAAGTTTATATTTCAAAATTTATTGGTTAGTAATTTAAAATTATTTTAATTATCCGCATTTGATCTTTCAATAGCAATTAATTGTCACAGTTTTGGAAAAAAAAATATATTTTATAATTGTTTTTTAAAATTATGATTTATTAAAAGCAGTTAATTTTTTTTAAACAATAAAAATAATTTAAAACATAATTTTAAAAAATAGATTAAAACAACATTCTAAGCATACACTGCATGGAGCGGGAGTGTGCAATGTTGGCGTTTTAGAGATAGAGGTTAAAACTTGAAAAGGGTGATAGAAAAGAGAATCTTATGTAACCGTGGATTACTATAGAGATTGGTCAGTGGTGGACCAAAGTAATGTAACGCATCTCCCTGTCTTTAAGGTCGAAAATCACATGTGGCCCAACCTTTTTTGTCTCTTCAAGCCCTAACCAATCACAGCTCACCACTTATTTACATGTGATACAACAATATCTCAATTATGTTACTACAAAAGATCGTTGTTTCCTTATTCAACCCCTCTTCCCCCATATCATTAAAACAATTAATTAAAACAGTTTCAAATTGTTATTTATTTATTTATTTTTATACTATAAAAATCGAACGAAAAACTTGAGATATCTCACTTTCTACACTTTTAAAAGAGTTAAAAAAATCAATCCGACCACACTTGATTGATAAATTATTTATTTATTTATTTATTTATTTTAAAACTTAATCTATTTGCATATTCAAATAATTAAATTGACAGTGAGTTTAATGACCTAATAATATAGTTTTATTTTTAAAATTTTTATATTTTTCAACTTATAAATCATTAAAAATTAATTTTAAATATTGTTTTAACTATTCTTGATTGAGTCAAACTATTAAATTAATCAAGTTAGTAGACTAGTTTGATGAAAAGTCTAATTTTTTAAAAATTGACTTTTATAATTAAAATATTTTTAACATTATATAGTTTAAATAATATTTTCTTTGCTACTTTTTATATGTTATTTAATATAATGGTATAAGAATTAAGAAAATTATTAAACAATTTTAATTATAAAAAATAATTATATATGACTAAATTATTATGATTTGTTACTATGATGTAACCCATTAATTGTGACTTGTTTGGACTTTGGACAATAAAAAAGAAAAAGAAAAAAAAAATACTATGAATTAAATGAAACAGAGGCAGAATTCACCAGTTATAAAAAAAAAAATGGGTGGGTGGTGTCTATAAAGACAGTGCTATTCTAACTTCAACTCTTCCTCTCTCTCTCTCTCTTTCTCTCTCTGCATCCTCTTCAAGTTCTTTGAAAGAAAGAAAAGAAAAGGGAAATGGGGAATTGTCAAGCCATAGATGCAGCCACACTAGTGATACAGCACCCAAGTGGTAAAGTTGACAAGTTTTATTGGCCTGTTAGTGCTGCTGAGGTTATGAAGATGAACCCTGGTCACTATGTGGCTCTTCTCCTCTCTACCACTCTGTATCCAACTGCTAAAAATGGTGAATGCCCCACCACTGCCGCCACCACCACCACCACAAACAATAATTCTCTTCGGATAACTAGAATTAAGCTTCTCAAGCCTACAGATACTCTTGTTCTTGGTCATGTTTATAGACTCATCACTACTCAAGGTTTCTTGATTTTTCTTGTCTTTTCTTGTTTTCTGCTTTGCCTGTTTCCTGAGTTTGATTTTTAAGTCTAATTTTGCTTTGTGGGTTTTATTTTTCAGAGGTTATGAAAGGGTTATGGGCAAAGAAACAAGCAAAGATGAAGAAAAACGTACCAGAATCAGCAGAGAGGATCATAAGAGAGAAGCAATATTCAGGGCTGGATATACAAGTAAAAAGATCTGAGCTTGACAAAGATTACCAGGTGAATTTTCTTCTACTTTTTTTTTTTAATGTATATTATGATAATTAAGTCACATGGCAAATGATGTTAATTAATTAATTAAAATTCTAATGCATGAAAATTTTTTCAGGTGAGCAAAAATGAAAGAAACAAAGCAAGAACAGCAACAGCTACCAACTCTAGCTCTGGCAATAGCAGTACCATAGCAAGATCAAGAACAACATGGCAACCCTCTCTTCAAAGCATATCAGAGGCTGTCAGTTAATCATGTTTATTATTATATTGATGATCCTCAGCTAAGCTTAATTACATGATGAGGAACAGATCAGCTCATCTGCACACAAATCCAAGCGCCCCCCCCCCCCCCCCCCCCCCCCCCTTCTTTTGTATTTTGAACCTCCTCCTGCTGCTGCTGCAACATTTAATTAATACATAATCATCATCCATGGAGGCAGCTAGCTAGCTAGCAGGAATCTAATTACATAGCAGAGTGAAGTGAATCTCTTCTTCCAAAGTGCTGATTCGGGTTAAATTCACAGTTGTATAGATCCCAAACATAGTTATTAGTAAATGTTCTTTTCAAATGAAAATTAGACTTTTGCTCATAGTTTATTAGTATATGTTTTTTATGATTTGTGGCCAAATATGCAAACCCAGAAAAAAAGAAAAAAAAAAAAAAAAACCTTAATTATATTCTAGTTGATAATCAAAGAAATCAGTTCGTAGCGCAAGAGATTAAAAGTTTAAATTTTAATATTTCCTCTCTTTAAAGATTTTCGGATGTAAAAAAATAAATAAATTTATTAATTTTCATAGTTTAGAATCCTAATCAATAATATTATGAACTAGTTCTCAAAATGAAAAAAAAAAAAAAAAAAAAAAAAAAATCTTGGCCATGATTATCATCATACATCATACATATGATGAAAACAAAGATATTTCAAGCATTTTTTGCCAGACCAGCTAGTTGTCAAGAAGAATGGTTATGGAAAGAAGCTTTAAATTAAAATAAATAAAATAAAGAAGACAATATTTAATGCTCAGGTGGTTCAGATTCACATCTGGTGTACTAAAAGCTAATAACAATAACAATTAAAGGGGCTATCAATCAGAATAAATGGATTCGATATTTCAATTATCTATAAAACATTAGTTTTGAAGGTTGAGGTTGGACCGACAATGATAACTGAGTCATATTATAGAAATTCTGGAGATCTGAGATTGTATTTTCCCCTCATCAGTAGCCCCCTCCTGTTAGTTAGTAATTAATGAGATTAACAAGAATCAACAATTTCCTCATAAAAGTCAATACAAAACAGCTCATCTCCAAGTACAAAGCTTTTTAACCACCAAGAGCCTAGCTTAGTATTAAGGGGATTTGCTCCTTTGGGAGATATCTCGAATTTAAGTCATCTCCTCCTTATTAGGTATGTAATCTATCAAAAATATGTGTGGTATCTGGTAAAAAAAAATTCTCCTCTCCTCGCCTCTATCAGTAATTACTAATAGTAGCAATATCTTATAGGAGCAATCTAACCACGCGATACCCAATAATAATAAAAATTAAAAAAAAAAAGTATAAAGCTTTATTCTTTTTTCATTTTTCAATTAAAATTTTGATTAAAGTTCAAACTCATAATTTTACGAGTCACAGTAGAAGCTATATTTCAGATGGTAAAAATGTCAATTTTTAACTTACTATACAAAACAGAACAAACTGGACTTAAAAATTTTAGATATATATCACATCTTATACATTTAATTGGCACATGCCATTCCATTATTTTGAAACCAACTAAAGAGGTCTTCTTACATCAATTTATTTGCATATGTCATTTTACTTGTGTTTTGATTAATTTTTATCAAAAAGATAAGATAATGGAGTATTTCAGTACACGAAACTTCTTGCATTGCAATCTATAAAGAGGATATAATGTAAAATCGCCTCCATAGTAAAAGTTGATATTGATACTTGATGAGTATATAGATCTAATATAATACCTTTTCTCATATGAAGAACAAAGATGACCACATATAAAATACCTTGATCATTAAGTCTGTACATTTTTGACTTTGAAACAATCATAATATTGATAATTTTCAGTGCATTTATTGAAAGAAGTGGACTCTTTCTTAATACTACAAATTTCTCTTTCCATCCAGACCATACAAGTGTGCTAGAAAAAGCAAAAGATTTCCCTTTTTCTTTCTTTTAATAAGCTTAATTTATATATATAAATACAAATAAGAAACTTTATAAGTAGGACAACTGCAAATAACTCGCCATTAGAGCATTCTTTAAGCATAGAAACTTAGATATAATTTTCATATATTACAGATATATGTGGGGTGGTATGGGTACATGAAAGTGCCTAGAATTCCTGTTTTTTGTGTGGGCCATAAAACTGTTTGCCACTATTTACCAAATTTATAGCACTATATAAAATATTTGTCTCTACTTAGAACAATGATTGAATACAGAATCAGATTAATGAGTTGTGGAGCAATGAATATGGAATGTAGGCCATGCTCATGCCTGTTGAGGCTTGCTAGGTCATAATATCTCCCATTCTCCCTCACAAGTTGAGTCTGCCAATTAATATTTGAGAATAACACCTCTCACTAACAACATTTATCATAATTGGCTTGGCTTTTATTGGTATTGATGGGTAGCTCAAATTTCATAATCCAAGATACACAGAAGACTTTATCAGTACTGTTCTTCTTCAAAAAAAAAATTTGATTTCAGAGAAAAATTTTGACATTGGTGATTAAAAGTAGAGCCACGCCATTTACATAATTAGCAATGATGTTTTCCAGGATAGGTTCCTTCTTTAAAAGCATGAAAATGAGACCATTCCCTACTTAATAACTTGTAAAATAGATCCTACTCTAAAATTTTACTACTGGAATCCAAATATGGTCTTGTAAAATTTCATGTTTCTTCAATCATCTTTCAGGTTTAGATGAGCATTGGGTTAGCTTCAAATGCCCTCTCCTCATTCATTGTCTTTAGTCAAGTGCTAGCGTTGCCGTATTGGCCATTCACGTGACCGTGTAAACCCAGAATCATAATAGACCATAACACACCATTTCTCCTCTGCACTTTATTAGAAAGCTCACTTACTCTATCCATTTCCCCCAAGATTTTGCATACCCAAATAAAAGATGGGTCCCAGGAAACACATTTCACTTTCTGGTTCTCCTTGATAAAAAGAACCAGAAAAAAAAAACGCATTTCTGTGATAACATTTGCTTTGTCATGCTAGGGAAAGTTCGTTGACAAGGGGAATGAAGTATCAATATATTCTGGAAAAGCATCAAAGATGACAAGCACAAACTGCCAGTTATAAGACACTACAACCACAGAAAAAGAAAGCATATCAAAACTTAAACTTGAAAATAAATACAAAACCTTTGTGCTTTAAGTTCATGGTTTATTGAAAGGACTGTAACACCAAAAACCTCTGCTTATTAAGGATTCAAAGCTCACACTCAAAAAAAAAGTTGGCAACAACATGGAACTCTGCAACTGAATGTCATTTTCCTCATAACATATTTATAGTATATAGTAGCTCTTCTAGCATACTTCGACAATTGCACCTGATAGTGCGAAAGAAACTTCTTGACGTATCATGCATTTCAAGATTTGTGGAAAATTTTACATTCTCACTCAGCTGATGCAGTCTCAATAGCTGGTTTAGCGTGTTCTTGCCTGTCAAGCTGGCTGAAGTTACCCTTCTCCTTGAAGAGTTGGTTGTGATGGTGCCTGCAATAGAGACGTTGCTCATGGGCTACATAGTTTGATGGGCTGATAACGCAACCTCCGTGTGCGCACCTGAAACAGGCTTTGTGATAAGAAGTGCCATCAACTGCCACCTAAAAGAAACAGAAAGTTGGATTAAACTCTTAGAGAGAAGTTATAAAACAGAAAGTTGGATTAAACAACCATAACAACAATGTCCTACTACTGTTTTGCAACTTTTTTTTTCTTTGGAACTGCTGTTTTTTCTTAACTTCAGAACTATAACTATGACTCCCTGAGTACCTTAGAAAATCAAGAAAATGCAAGGGAAAGATCACTAGGACTTGAATTTTAACTTGAGCACCAGTTTCTGAATTGAAGTTTCGTTAATGTATGATAAAGGAGAAGCATATGACTTTATATTCATAAAAAATAGTTTGTAGGACAACCTACACAAGTTGGCAATCTTTTCTTCAAGCTTTAATCATAGTTTAAGTTCCAAGATAGATTTACAATATTCTTTTACATTTGCGTTAGCAATGCTCAGAGAACTAGTAAAACAATTATTTGAAAAGATTTGTTACTGAATTTAACAGGTTGTTTGTGTATTATCTTTCAACTCTTCCCTAGAAGAGGTAAAACTAACTTTGCCTTAATTGAGGTCTAGTTTCAGAACAATGGATTTCAGAATTTGATTGTGCTAATACAAATTATTGCTATAAAAACATATATGATGAAGTAGGAAAAGAATTGACTTCAATCTGCTGCGTATTTTAAGCTGATAGCACCATGCAAATACGAAAGAAAATTTGGATTCAAAAGACTGGAACTTCAGGTGATATTTCAGCATTTTAAAAAACTTATTTTACTTCACCTCAAAAAAAAAAAAAATATATATATATATATATATATATATATATACACACACACACAAGTATAGACTAATGTTTTCAAACCCGGCCCGGTCTTAAAACCCGTGAAGGCAGAGAGTCACGGATCAGAGGTTCAACCGGAATCGAACCGAAATTTTAAATAATATCATATATTTATTATTTATATATTAAAAAAAATATAATATACATATAATTAAAATTAATGAACGTTCCTAGAGCAATTAATGAACATTATTTAGAAAAAATATGAATTTGAGACTATTATTTAGAAGAAATTATAGTAAATTAACTCATTAAATAGCTATTTTGAGATCTAAATTCGGGTGGATTCCACTACTCAAATTTGTATTCTTCTACTAGGGATGGCAATAAGGCGGAGAATCTCCGTTCCCTACGGGAATTTGCATCGAACGGAGCGGGGATTCTCCGAATTTTATCCCCATGGGGGTGGAGATAGGGAAAATTTCTTCCCCGTTAGCGGGGATGGGGCGGGGACAGGGAGTGTATTCTCCACCCCGTAGGGATCCCCGTCCCCGTAGAGACTTGATATTATATTTATATAATTATTTTTAATATAAAAAGTATATTACTTAGTTATATATATATATATATATTAACACATGTATTAGGATATTTAATTTTATCACTTATTTTTTGTAATTCTTTCACATCATGACAACTCTAAAAAAATTTATTTAAATACTCTCATGCTTTTATGTATGATGAATTTTTTAATATTTTATTAAATAAAATTGCAAAACATTTTTAATATATTAGGCGTATTTACATTTTAATTTTGTTTGGTTGATATTTTGTATGTTTGAATCTGTTAAAATTTTCTAAATAAATTTATTCTTATTTTTCAACCATTATTTATTAATTTTATAAATATAAAAAAAAAATATTAGTAATACTATATATATATATTAATAAGTAAATATATATAAGTAATGTATAAAAAAATTAATAAAATATATAAGTAATACTAATAAT
>CATKHJ010375617.1:0-15428 GCA_949750685.1 Vernicia montana | reverse complement strand
GCCAACTATGCATCAAGTAGTTACTGAATTGAACGAATGCTTAGCAGCAGAAACAGCTGGAACAAGGAGTGAACCGATTATTTCAATTGGAATGGTTACTGAATCAACTCCCCTGGCAAGGTAGTAGTGCAGGAAATAAATATAGGAGTCGAACCTGTGACCTCCTAGCATTTCAGCTTTAGTCTTACCACTAGACCAAAGCCTCGTTTGCTCATAATATTTTGAATTCTAGTTTGTACTACTAGTTTGACTAGGGCCTTTTTCTTGTACTAAATTCATCATTTATGTTTAGAGGATAATTGAAGCATAATTGAAATTTAAAAAAATCTTAAAAAATAAATCCCTTTTATACTTTAAGTTTATATATATATATATATATATATATATATATATATGTGTGTGTGTGTGTGTGTGTGTGTGTATTTCACTTATATTATGTTCCTTTAATACTAAACTTAAAGTATTTAATATATAAATCTAATATCATTTTACGATATATGAATTATTAATTCTTACAAACTATTTGAAAATAAGTATTTGATTATATATATATGTGTGTGTGTGTGTGTGTGTATTTTTTAAAGTGTAAGAGTATAAATTTTACTGAATCTCCAAATCCTTTATGTGACGTATATCACCTTTCATTTCAAATCTTATATGAAAAAGAGATTATTATATATTTTATTTAAGTGATTTTATTAAATTAAACTTGAACACACTCCTAATAAATCCAAAGAACTCTATAGTTTCTAAAGTACTTTATAGTTTTAATATATTATATTTGTATATATTTAATCTATGTAATACTAAAGTCTATCTATATGAACTATTGTTCTAAAGATCAATTGTATAAGATCCCTAATCCATAATACTATAAAATATGTCCATGTGATTATAAGACCCAAATGTTCATAAGTTAAAAGTTACAAGAAATCATGTGTATCTAAAGTGGATACCTCCAAAATCCATGAGTTCAAGTTCTAAAGAATATTTATAAGTTTTGTATGATAAAGTTCAATTGTTTAAAAGAATCTAATATTCTTCATTCTACGAATATAAGTATATGAACCAAGTGATAAGAAAATATGAGCTATCCTTGTGAGCTAGTCTTGAAATACCTAGCCTCACAAGTATAGTAGCATATTATTTACTCACTGTGATTTCATTTTTCCAGGAGAGCAATATAGTGAGCAAGTGGTTCCTCAAGAAGCATTTTTCATTTGAGGATTTCCTTATTAAAGTAAAGTTCTATTTGAGATGTGTATATATGGATATATTAAAATTATTGTAGTAGCTCCATGGGTATTAAAAGAGTATTGTAATTGTATGTATATATATATAAGAGTTATATGGAAAGAAGAATATGTATGAGTTAATTGATAAATACTATGATGCTATTGATGCGTATGTAATGAGAAGAATAAGTGCATATGTGTTCAGGTTCGGATCTTGAGATTGTGATAATATGATGTGATATTATAAGATGATTATGGATTAGTTACATGATACTGTATCGGATTGTATAGCATGTATAGGTTCTACGGATTTTCGGTGACCTTATGCCTACCCATGCTCTAGGACTGTCGCGACTCAGAAGTTGGGTCGTGACAAATTTAGTCCAAATTGATTGCCACCAACCAATTTAGTTAAAAATTGGTTAGCCTAATTGCCACCAATTTTTGACTCTTTTTATTTTTAATCATTTATTCCTAACAATTTCTACTATGATTAAAAAAAAAAAAAAAAACATACAGCTACTACAACACTGTTTAACACCGACAGTCATAATTCTAAATTACAAGCTCCACCTTAAAAGCATACCCACTTAGAATTAATTCACCAATTCTAATAATTTCATCTCGGCTCATGTCGAAAAAACCTGCTGATAAATTAAGGTGCAACTTCCATACTGACTTTTCAGGAAGCTCATTAGCCATCGACAACAATTTCACTACACACCTTACATAACCGTCAGCCAATACCCATGTGCAAACCTGTGGACCCGCTACCAATCACATTCTTTTTCATGACAACTTAATAGATAGTAACATGTCATGAGGACATACACAGCTCCTTACAGAGAGAGCTCATCATCTCCCATATCATGGAAGACATTATTGGCGGCACCTTTGAACTTGGAGCTACTAGCCGAACCAGCTCCACCATTTTGACAATTTTTTTTCACGTGCTCAAATTGCCCACACCCCCAACATGTAACATGTTTCTTTATGGAGTTTTTCTTTTTCATCCAATCACCGTTCAATACCAGTGCTAAATTTTTAATAGAATTGTTAACTTCATCATTCAGCCTTCTTTCTTCAGAAATTAACTTGCTAGCAACTTCTAAGAAATTTACATTATCCTTCCCATACATCAAAATGGGTTGCATGCGTTTGTAAGAAAGTGGAAGAGACCAGATGAGTCACAAAGTTTTATCTTCATCATCAATTTTCACTCCAATAAATTCCAACTCAGAAACAATCCCATTCAGAACACTCAGATGGTCTGAAATTTTTGTACCTTCTTCCATCTGCAATTTATGAAACTGCTCTTTCAAATACAACCTATTTAAAAGATTCTTGGTTTGGTACAACTCCATCAGCTTATCTCATAGTTCTTTTGTAGTAGACAATCCAATTACATTGGCAAGAACAGTTTTGGCTAGACAGAGACGTATTTGACTTGCAGCTTTCATGTCTAACTCTTCCCATTCTTCGTCATTCATTTTGGATTTTCTCAAGTCATTACTTTCAATGAATTTTTCTGAGTCTTTTTCGTTGGACACAGGGGTCGGTCTCCCCTTAAAAGCCTTATGTAATCCAGATTGGATTAACACATCATTGACTTGTACTTGCCATAAGCCAACATTAATTCTCCCATCAAACTTCTCAATATCAACTCTGATGTCTGACATTTTTTTTTTTGCACAACACAAACAAACAGTTAACGTATACGTAACCGAAACTCTGATACCACTTGTTAGGAAACCTTAATTTAATTAATCCAATTTCCTACAAATCACAATTATGCAAGAATAACAAAAGAAATAATGGAAGAATGATAACACAAGAAATTTACATGGAAACTTTCAAAAGGAGAAAAAATCACGGTGTTGTTAAAGACAACTAGAGAAAAATATTCACTATGTGAAAATTATTACAACCACATATACTCACAATATTTTTCTCACACCCAAAAATCTCAAATACACCTAAGAGAATTTTTCTCAAACTTTTTAAACTCTCTAAATATAAGGAATTTTTCTTCTTCTTGTACTATATTTTTGCCTTCCTCTCAATGCCTTTTATAGGCATCCATTAACCAATTTGGTCTAAATTAGTTGGCCTAATTGCCATCAACCAATTTAGTCGAAATTAGTTGCCACCAACCAATTTAGTCCAAATGGTTGCCACCAACCAATTTAGTCCAAATTGGTTGCCACTAACCAATTTAGTCAAAAATTGGTTGGCCTAATTGCCACCAATTTTTGACTCCTTTTATTTTTAATCATTTATTCCTAACACCCCCTTTAAAATGAAAAGTAATTCTTGGAAGTTGTCTGTATCCTGCAGAGTCTAGTCTTTCAAAACAAAGATTGAAACCAAACAATTCATCGACTATTCCAAATCTAGGCTTATTTTCAAAGTGATCTATCATTGCTTCTTTCAACACATTAAAAGGGTACTCAACAATAAAAGAATAAGCACTTCATGAGTCTATTACACATCCACAGCTACCACTAGATCCTCTTTCGAAATAACGTTCAGGGATGTTTAATCGCCGATCGACCAGGCTTAAATCCTTTAGTTTTAAGAAGTAACCATGTGAATCTTGATAAGTGAATAGCCTGGTTAAATGGAAATTATGTCCTCTTGGTATATCTGAACTGAATCTTAACAAACTAGGTGGGAAATGACCATTGTCGTTTGAAGGTGGAAGACAATATGAGAAAGGATCTTGCGTTTGAGATCTTGGGGTAAATAGTTCTTTTGGTACCAAAACTTTACATTATATTTCAAATTGGTACCAAACCTTTAATTTTTTCCTTTTTGGTACCAAAACTTTAATTTTTCTTTTAGGTAATGGTACCCATTGAAAATCCGGTCAAATTTTATTAACATAGACACTAAAGCGCTACATCAGCTTGATACTAAGCATCCACATCACTGCCTAATCATATCATGATGGTATTTTGGTGTCCACGTCAGCAACCGAATTTTCAATGGGTATCATTTTCTGAAAGAAAAATTGAAATTTTGGTACCAAAAAGAAAAAAATTAAAGATTTAGTATCAATTTGAAACATAGTATAAAGTTTTGACACTAAAAAGAAAAAAATTAAAGATTTGGTACCAATTTGAAATATAGTGCAAAATTTTGGTACCAAATGAGTTATTTATCCGAGATCTTGTTTGATCTATAAAAGAAGAATAACTTCTTGTTACTCCCAAACCCAGATAACTAGCCATTTTGTTTGTTGTGTCATGAATGTAATCAAAATGTTTCTGGTCAAATCCATAGCCAAAAATTAATGGGAGACTTTCATCGCCGCGACCATGGTGAGAACTCGAGCCAAAAGTGAAAGATTCGTGTGCGAGAGTTCCTGTAGTTTGAGCTTCATCTTAATACTCCATGAAATAAGTACAAAACTTGCCTTTGCATTTGTGTGATGTGCAATGCTAGTGGTCATTGCAAGGGACTAGATGGTAGCTGCTAGACCTACTGCTTGGAAACAGAGGTTCTGCTTGCGGGAAACAATGGTTGCTTGAAGATCTACAATCTTCTCATTGAGCCCATGTTAGATCACTACCTGTATCAAACATCAGGAAGTATTTGATGTGTTGATGATTTAGATTGTGGAATGTTTCAATCCCTACTTGTACCATGTGTTGGAAATTTTGATACATGACACGGTTAAATATTTATTTAGATGTAAATAGAATTGGACAACAAAATAATAACAAACAAATAGAACATAATTTTTAACGTAGTTCAGCGTAAGCCTACGTCCACGAGCGAAGTAGATCAAAATTCACTAATGAACTCAAAAGGTGGTACAACAGAGAGAAAAAATATCTCACAATCCCAAAATCTAATACATCCAATATCATTAATCTCTTATACAAAATACCAAACAATAAGTTACAAAATTGGAACCAAAAACTTGTTGTAATAAAAAAGAAGGATTACCAAAATACAATAACAAAGGGAATTACTCTTGGTATTTTAACTCACAAATATTTTTCTCTCACAACAAATCCAAACAAATACTAAAGAGAAAAATACAAAAGTTTCTTTCTTTTTCTCTTCCTCATTTTGGGATTTTACTCAAACTCTACCTTCACACAAATCTCAAATGGTGGTTAACAAATTGAAAGGTGTGTATTGTTAATTGAAAGAGGGAGAGAGTCTTTATATATAGACTTCTCAAATCCTTCCAACCAAGTTACAGCTTGCATTTATGCAAGCTGTAACATTTCATATTAGCATGGTTGGCACCGAAAGGTGCCAACCATGTTTGACCTTTTTTATTATTATTTTTTTCAACTTTTTATTCAACAAATTTCCATCAAATGTTAAAAAACTATATATAATAGCTCCACCACAAACAAAACTCCACCATAAGCAAAATAATTTAATTTTTCTACAAACTCCACCATAATTTAAAAATTTGTAGATTCATTCTCCTTCTCCACAAAACACAAAGGTTTAATTTTTTTTTTTTTTTATGCAAACTCCCTCTCCAACAAAAGCATATTGCAGCTTTAATTTTCTCTATATCAAATTTTGTTATCACCATGACCCCAAAAAATATCAACCATTGACTTTTCATCTCGGAACAAAAAACCATGGTAATCCACCAAATGTTCAAACCATCTGCAACGGAATAAGCTACAGGCAACACCAACTCCATCATAGGAAACCACGTGAGAGTTTCACAAACGAGCAATCACTTGGAACAAACATAATGACGCAGCGTAAGCAAAAAAGGCAAAATCGTTTAGAGTTTAGGTTTTTCTGTATATTAATGTATGCCCTAAAATAGGCAAAATAGAAGTTTAAATAGAGACCCCGAAACCCTAGACACGAGTACAAATATGAAAACTGCCAAAAATGGCAGTTTCAGAATATTACACCAGGAAAACATAATAATTAAAATAAAGAAAGCGCCACAGAAGGCGCCTAAATCCGGGATTCCTACCAAAAATTACAAACAATTCGAAAAGTTTCCATAAATGGAAAAATAAAAAAATTAAGGGCCAAAATGAAGGAATTTGGCCAAAAAACGATGTCGCTCATCGCCAAAGGCTATGACTCGGATCCGTTGGACCATTTCCCTTTGGATCAAGTACTTGCAAGGCCCAAAATCACAGCTGCCCCGGGCCACTATTTCTTCTGTTTGGCCCGCTGCTTGTCTAGGCAGCCTAGGAACCCTTCTGCAAAGACCTCCACGTCACATAACCCATAGGCTTTGATACTACTTGTTGGGAATTTTGATACATGACATGGTTAAATATTTATTTGGAGATGTAAATAGAATTGGACAACAAAATAATAACAAACAAATAGAACACAATTTTTAACGTGGTTTGGCATAAGCCTATGTCCACGAGCAAAATAGATCAAAATTCACTAATGAACTCAAAAGGTGGTACAACAGAAAGAAAAAATATCTCACAATCCCAAAATCTAATACACCCAATATCATTAATCTCTTATACAAAATACCAAACAATAAGTTACAAAATTGGAACCAAAAACTTATTGTAACAAAAAAGAAAGATTATCAAAATACAATAACAAAGGGAATTACTATGGGTATTTTAACTCACAAATATTTTTCTCTCACAACAAACTCAAACAAATACTAAAGAGAAAAATACAAAAGTTTCTTTATTTTTCTTTTCCTCATTTTGGGATTTTACTCAAACTCCACCTTCACACAAATCTCAAATAGTAGTTAACAAATTGAAAGGTGTATATTGTTAATTGAAGGAGGGATGGAGTCTTTATATAAAGGCTCCCCAAATCCTTCCAACCAAGTTATAGCTTGCATTTATGCAAGCTGTAACATTTCATATTCGGTGCCAACCATGGTTGACCTTTTTTATTTATTTTTTTTCAACATTTTATTCAACAAATCTCCACCAAATATTAAAAATATATATATAATAGCTCCACCACAAACAAAACTCCACCATAAGCGAAAGAATTTAATTTTTCTACAAACTCCACCATAATTTAAAATTTTGTAGATTCATTCTCCTTCTCCACAAAACACAAAGGTTTAATTTTTTTTTATTTTATGCAAACTTCCTCTCCAACAAAAGTATATTGCAACTTCAATTTTCTCTATATCAAATTTTGTTATCACCATGACCCCAAAAAATATCAACCATTGACTTTTTATCCCGGAACAAAACAAATGCTCAAACCATCTGCAGCGGAATAAGCTACAGGCAACACCGACTCCATCATAGAAAGCCACGTGAGAGTTTCACAAACGAGCAATCACTTGGGATAAACATAAATCGTAGGCTTTAATACCACTTGTTGGGAATTTTGATACATGACATGGTTAAATATTTATTTGGAGATGTAAATAGAATTTGACAACAAAATAATAACAAACAAATAAAACACAATTTTTACCATGGTTCGGCGTAAGCCTACGTTCATGGGCAAAGGAGATCAAAATTCACTAATGAACTCAAAAGGTGGTACAACAGAGAGAAAAAATATTTCATAATCCCAAAACCCAATACACCCAATATCGTTAATCTCTTATACAAAATACCAAACAATAAGTTACAAAATTGGAACTAAAAACTTGTTGTAATAAAAAAGAAGGATTACCAAAATACAATAACAAAGGAAATTATTATGGGTATTTTAACTCACAAATATTTTTCTCTCACAACAAACCCAAACAAATACTAAAGAGAAAAATACAAAAGTTTCTTTATTTTTCTCTTCCTCATTTTGGAATTTTACTCAAACTCCACCTTCACACAAATCTCAAATAGTAGTTAACAAATTGAAAAGTGTACATTGTTAATTGAATGAAGGAGAGAGTCTTTATATATAGGCTTCCCAAATCCTTCCAACTAAGTGCAAATTGTAACATTTCATATTAGCATGGTTCCCACAAAAAGTGCCAACCATGTTTGACCTTTTTTATTATTTTTTTTTAAACATTTTATTCAACACCATGAAGATTGAATGGGGTTGAACTTCAACATGCCCACGAATTGTTTGTTGGGCTACTATTAAATTAGGTGCTAGCTCCATGTGGAGTGTGATAGGCCAAATGAGTTATATAAGTATTGGGCTTGGGTTATAAACACATGGGTTACTATATATGTCTAATTTAAGTGGTGGCTTGGTAAGAGAGGTGTGTAAGAGAAAATTGACAGGGACATTTGTTCATATAATGTAGCCTGGTTCAATATGTTATATTTAATAAGCAAACAGCGGGGTGAGATCTTTGGCAAACTCCTTTTTCAAAAAATAATCATAAAAATTAATGAGGAGATCTATTTAGATAACATTATTGAATTTTTGAAAATGTGAAATGGGATGGAAATTATGGATTTATGGAATTCAGGTATGTTCAGAACCAAATCCTAAAAAAGAGAGAGAGACATTATGACAAGTAAAATTTTGAAATGAAAGAATTGTTTGGAATAAATAAATTTCATTAAGTTTTATAAAGTTTATTTATAAATTTACAGTTGATATATTTGTTGGCATTTTTGTGCTCCATGGGCTTCTCAGCTTGGGCTTCTACATCATGAGAGTATTGGGCCTGCTTCTTCATGGGCAACAACTTGGCAGCTTCTTCATTTTGATTGTGATTGTGGGCTTCACTTTCACAAAAATGACCTAAGTCTTTTTAGTTTGATAAGCCACAACTTATATCTTGCTCTTTATTTCATTGTTTGCCCAATGTGGGATTTAATTCTCATCCTTCATTCTCCAACAATATTTGACATACACAAAAAATTTATTTAAAATTTTTTATATTTAATTTTAATTAATTCAAATTTTATAAAGCTTTTCGTTTTTTTTTTTTCGCTCAAAGAAAGAAAATAGCTAGCATTAAGAAGGTATAAAAGCCATAAACAGTACAAATGTAATACAAGTTCATGGGTTTGTTCAGCAAATAACATCACAACTGGATCTATGATCCAACAACAAACTGCCCATAAAAGATTTTTTTGACTTAGGTTTGAAGCCCATTATATAACTTTTGGCCCTAAGGCCAGAAAAACAATTAAAATTACACAATTGCCCTTTACTCTCCCCTGCCCTACCAGACCACTATGGTAGCACCTTCTTCACAACTGCTTGGAATCTGGAGAGAAACAAGAAATGCACCATAACTCGGGTAATTGTGGCTGAACACGACCTAGAAACCATGTACTTGGGAGCTTTAACACCTTCGTTCCACTGTCAAAACCAATTCAGAGTAGTGCTACCTAGGCAGGAACTAAGCTTCATCCAACGACAAGGCCACAACCATAGAAGCTTCAGTTTTCTGCCAGGGGTTTTGGATCTCCACTTCGAACACAGATCTGTCATTTAAACTACTAAAGAGAAGCCAAAACCTTTGCTAACCACTTCTTCCTCCTTTCACCAACAATCCACACTAAAAATATATAAAGTTATTTCATAAAAAAAATATAAAGTTATCATATTTATTTACTTATATATAAATTCTATTAATAAAATTCATTCATAAAAATGATGTCATATTTATTTATTCCAAATATATGTTTGGAATAAACCATGTGCATGATTAATTTAATATATAAAGCATTAATGATTCAAAATTCAAAACTGTAATACAAGAAGAAGAATTTAACATTGATGAAATTCAAATCCTAACGTCCACTATTAAATTGTAAATCACGTTTAATTTTGATAAATCATTAATGACTCAAAATCCAAAATTTTAATAATGTTATTAATTATCAATTATTATATATGCTCAAAAACTTTAATAATGTAGTAATATGTTTAATTAGTTCCCATGGCCAGCTCCCGTGAGCACTTTCTTCTCTTCTTTTATTGGACTAAATTTCTCTTGTTGCATTGTAGCACCCGTATCTTATTTTTTTTCTTCTTAATTTGGTTTTGATAAAAAAAAAAAAATTAAATTAAATTCAAAATTTCATAATTTTAAAAATAATTCTAATATCACTAAATTAAAATTTACCTGTGACACCCATATATTTAAAGTATAAGTACAGGTATTCACTTATGTACATATTAGTGGATCATTGCCACAACAGGACCAATAAACACTATATCCTTTATTAAAACAAAATGAAATCAAGAAATACATAATTAATTTGAATTAATTTTGAAGAAATTAAAGCTATAGTAGAAAATTATAAATTATGGGAAAAGTTAGGTCAATGACATTAATTAAATAATAACAAGATGGTTTCCGCGTGAAGGGGAGCTAAGTAATTTCTTAGAAAATGACATCTAATTAATGATTCTAAAAATTGCTCGTAGCCAAGCCATAGCTTGCAACTTTTGTTTGAGATGATAGAAAATATATACTTCAAATTCATGAAAATAAAAATATAAAGCAATCGATAATCAATATCACTTTAAAATTATTCATGTATTTAAAATAAATTTTAAAATGGTAGAATTCATTTAAATTTTATTATTTGAAATAATTGAAAAATAATAAAATTATAAAATTATTTTCTCATTATACTTTTACATAAAAAAGATCATATTTAATTTAAATGGGTACATTTTAAATTTTTAATAGTTGATTTTATTAAATCAATTGAATTTTTACAAAATTCTTCCATATTGACATGCATGATTTCATGTCTTTCAAAATAACTTTTTTTTAATTAAAAAAATTAAATTTTATTAGTTATATCTTTTTAAATATGAGGATTGACAAAATAAAATTTAATTCAATTGATTTTTTACAAAATTTGAGTTTTTAAACAAGATAATATTAGTTTTAATTAGATGAAAGCTAGATTTATAAATGTAAATCAAACTTCAGTTGAATATGAATTTAAAATACAACATATATATAAGTAAAACCGCATAATGCAACCTAACAAAAAAATTGATTAGGATTGTTTAAAGTTGGTCATACATGTTCACTAGGGTAAATTATTTAGAACATCGGGCGCAATACATTATTACTTATATAAATATAGAATTCACCTTTGATAAATTCAAATGAGTCCAATAATTTTCTTTAAATAGCTAAACAAACTCATACAATTTAATCAATCACGGAGCCAGAGAACCAAATTTTTTATTCATATAATTTATATCAAAATGATATATATAACAATTTTTTAAAAACTAAATTAGAGATTGGTTCACGGTTCGACCGATATGATTCTCCGGTTTGATCCGCTATTTTTAATTTTTTTTCTTTTATTTTTAATTTTTTTATGTCAAAATGACATCGTTTTGATATATTCGATTTTTTAAGCAATCAGACCAGACTAATGGTTGATTCTCGATTTAATCGATCCAATCGGTCCGGTTTGATTTTTAAAACACTAATTTATAATTAAGTCAATTTTTAAGTAGTATATATAATTAAATTAATTTTTATATATTTAAAAAAAAATTTACTTGAAATATGAAGGATTAAATATAAAATATGACTAAATTTTAATAGTTAAAAAAACAGAAAGAATTACGGTTTTGTTTTTTTTTTTTTTTTTGGCCAAATACGGTTTTGAAGTTAAGAGGGCATGGCCCCTCCTAATTGAATTTGATAGTATTGGACATAATAAAAATCCCTTGGATTATGACGTCTAATAGGAAGACTTTTTTTTTTTTTTTTTTTTCGCCCAAGGAAAGACTCAAAATTAAGTCCACCGGAAAATATGCATTTTTAGGAGGGTGTATTCAATTAAAATTTTTATAGATTTTTTTTAATTGAATATTTTTACAGAGTTTATAGATTTTTAATGACTTATGTGGAGTTTATAAAGTTATGAATAACTTTTAAAAACTTTATTTTAAAAAAAACATTATAGATATTGATAGATTTTTATAGATATTAATAGACTTTCATTGATTTCTAATATCTATTTTATTAAGTAAGATTGTTAAATAATTAATTAATAAGATTATTTTTTTTTTAGCTAAAAAGAAATGAGAATATCCAGGAAAATATAAAAACACTCAACTGCTATTAATTTCCATTTGCATAGGAACTCTAATTGGCCAGTTCACACCTTCTTTGTCACTTTGCAAAATAAACAAAATCCCATCAAAATGATCATTCTAAATATTCACTCATCAAGCATGACTTTAAAGCCATAGATATTAGAAAATTTATTATTTGATTACATTATCTGAATATGTGCTTATATATCACATTATAATAATTCTTATTTTTAGATTATTTTAACTTCTTAATGTTATATAAAATATTATTGACATTAAGAAGTTCAAATAATAAAAATTAAAATGTGAGATTTGCAATAAAACAAATCTTTTATTGCAATTATAAAAAAATAAAGCTATATTAATAATAAAAAAAACAAACACACATATGATTAGTCAATTAAAAATAATTAATTTAAAATTTATATGATAATTCTATATAATTTTTTATGTATATAAATTACATATTCTATTTAAAAGAAGAAAAAATAAAACATTTTAAACTTTTTAAAAATTATGTTTATATTAAACTATCTGTAATGGTTAATTTAATTAATAATTAATTGTGTTTAGACATTCACCCGTTAACATATTCTTATCAATAGGTTTATATGTTGTGTGTTAATTTTTTTTTTGAAAGTTGTGAAATATTTTATTTTATTTTTTGTATGTGGCTTTAAAAAAAAGTTAGCTGAAATCTTGAGGGGAAGTGAAAGAGAATTGTGGAGATTAATGTCTATTATTTATAAAAATCAATGACTTCTTGAATACCTGTTAACTTTTATAGAGTTTATAAAAGTTACAATTGAATACCCCTGATTTCTATAAACTTTTTTAAAGTTTTTAAAAGCTATTATTGAATATTTCTTGACTTTTATAGAATCTTTAAAAGTTATTATTAAATACCTTCTGACTTTTTAAGTCCATAAAAATTTTTAATTCTCCTAATTCAATACACCGTATTATTTTGTCATCATATAGTACCGAGTCTGATACGCTAATAAGGACTTGGTCTTTGGCCAAAATAATAATAATAATAATGACTTGGTCTAATACTATATTTTATAATAAAGGATTTTTTTTTTTTTTTTGGTGATAAAAAGTAAAGAATTTTAGTAACGTATATAGTAGGAAATTGAATCAAAGCAAACTTGTGTACTATTTTTATTAAAAACTAGAAATTCAAAATTAGTTAAATGAACTCCTTTATATGATTTTTTTTTTAATATTGAAAAAAAAAATTAAAATTAAATTTATTATTTAACTTTTTTTTAATATGAAGAGGAAAAATCGAACATGTGTTTATTACTCAAACTATATATATATTTATCATTAGACTATATTTTGATGTACAAATTTATTACTCAAGTTAAATTATACATTTATTATTAAATTATATCTAAATATACTTTTTACAAATTTTAATTATTTAGAGATATTTTTTATTCAATAATAATAATAATAATAATCCATCTCAAATAATAATAAACAACGGGTCTATTTCTGACATATTTAATTATTTATATACTTTTTGCTTAAAAATTATTTATATTAACAAAATTATTTTCTCTTTATCAATAAATAAGGGTTTTAGCCTGTGTACTTCAGTGACAGTGAGGTCAATTTGACTCATATAATTAATAAAATAATCAATAAAAATATACAAAATTTTAAGGATTTTTTTTTAATCAAAATTTTAAGGATTCAGTAGTATATTTCTGATCCAATAAAATATTGCCACTGATATGATCCTATTTTTTTATGAAAAATAAAAAAAAATCTATGTAAATTAGAGTCAACTTACGTTATTCTTTCCACTAAAAATTTAATTTTATCGATTACATTTGAATTTTTAAAATGTATTTGGTAAAATTAAAAATTAATTGTTGAAAATTTAAGTGATGAACAAAATAAGTGATATAATTTTTAAATAGTAAAAATATTTAAAAATTTGAACTTATAATTTTAAATGATTTTTGACTTAATTTAGACTTTTAAAACCTAGTTATCATAAAATTTTAATTTTTTTATCCGATATAAATTAATAAAAAAAATATTTTTTACAAATTATTTTCTCAATTCAATTTAATTAATTAATTTATTTTTTCTCACAAAAAATTATTTACACTCAGTTCAATCTAATTTAAACTTGCAATCTCTATCATTCTCCAAGTCTACTTCAAGGTGTAAATTCGAAGAAATTAGCCACTATAATGACGAGGAGGTCTTTGCAGAAGGGTTTCTGAGTCGTCTAGACAAGCAGCGGGCCAAGCAGAAGAAATAGTGGTCTGGGGTAGCTGTAATTTTGGGCCTTGCAAGTACTTGATTCAAAAGGAAATAGTCCAACGGATCCGAATCATGGCCTTTGGCAATGAGTGACGTCGTTTTTCGGCCAAATTCCTTCATTTGGGCCCTTAATTTTGCCGTTTTTTCATTTATGAAAACTTTTTAAATTGTTTATAACTTTTGGTAGGAATTCCGGATTTAGGCGCCGTCTGTGGCGCTTTCCTTATTTTAATTATTATGTTTTTCTGGTGTAATATTTCGAAATTGCCATTTTTGGCAGTTTTCATATTTATACCCGTGTCTAGGGTTTCAGGGCTCCTATTTAAACTTCTACTTTGCCTGTTTTAGGGCAGATAATAATATTCAGAAAAACTTAAACCCTAAAATGGCTTTGCCTTTTTTGCTTACGCTGCGTCAGGTGGTATCAGAGCCCATGGAGACTGGCAGTGGTCTTCGCGATGGTGTTCAGGAGACTGGAGCCCCACTCATTGGGGATGAAGCGTTGCAACGATTGGAGCAGCGTTTAGAAACACATATAGAGCAACAGATTGATCAAAGATTCTAGTGTTTCGAGGAACGTTTTGAGGCAATGGTAGATCATCTGGATGTTATGGGTATTGACATGAACCGGAGCCGGAATAATGACAGAAGGCCAGTAGTCGAAGCTGCTCGTGGTAACCCTGTCGAGAGACCTGTCCCTATCCATAGGCGACCGGGTAATGAGATCGATTCTGAGTCTGATGATGAAGCAAAATCGGCAGGAGATCGGTATGACAGATATGGTGAGAATGGAGAACGAGATCGGGATGATGGTTATAAACGTCGTCGGGATGACAGAGAAGATAGGGATTTTCGTTTGAAAGTTGATATCCCTAGTTTCAATGGGGGTTTGGGAATAGAAGACTTTCTGGACTGGGTAGCGAAAATTGATAGGTTCTTTGACTATATGGAAACACCTCTTGAGAA
>CATKHJ010375608.1:0-11908 GCA_949750685.1 Vernicia montana | reverse complement strand
TAATAGAAAAAAAAAAAAAAATTACCAAGAGGATGAAAAAATGAAGAAGCAGCAGAGAAGAGAAGAGAGGTAGAAAAAAAAAATTGGTTTGGTATGGTGGAGAAGAGCCGGGCAGAGTGTATTTAAAACACTCTGCCTGATTTTTTTTTTTAATCCTGGCCGTTAGATTGATCGAACGGCCAGGGAAGAGTCAAAGATGCAGAAAACCGGTGTTATAAACACCGGTTTTCCCATCCATCCAATCGCTGCAGGAATTCTGCAGTCACGCCCTGCAGGATTCCTGCAGCCTGCAAAACCGGTGTCATAAACACCGGTTTTGCTACGGAAACCGGTGTCTATGACACCGGTTTTATGGTTGGTCAGCGTCCCATGCTGACCAACACCGATTTTATGGTTGGTCAGCGTCCCATGCTGACCAACATTGAAACCGGTGTTTATGACACCGGTTTTGTACTGGTTTCAAATAAAATCGGTTTTATAAACACCGGTTTCAAATAAAATCGGTTTTATAAACACCGGTTTTGTGACACGAGTGACCAAACCTCTATTTTGACTTCCGGTTTTCAAAATTTTTTTTTTTTTTACACAAAACCGGCATTTTAAATGCCTATCTCAGCATATTCATGTAAATTTTTTTAGAATCAACATATTTTGGTATATATTTTTTTAAAATTAACATACGTAAAAAAAAAAACCCCTGCTCATCCTAATAATTGTTTGACAATGGAAGCTTGAGAAAACTTAATTGGTGTAATTAAAGAAATTAATCATATGAACAGACAGAAATAAAGAACACAATATACGTGTGCTTTACTTTTTATTATAAAACTACCATGAGATAGATATTACTAACAAAATTGATTGATGAGAAAGAAACAAAATTACAGTACATTAAGATCTAATTACAAACATTTATGTATACACGAAGCTAGTTGTTGAGCTGTATATATCTAACAAACTAACAAATTGCTAACTAATTCTAGTAATTTTTATTGGTAAGTGGCAATCTGTAATTGGCTATTCTTCTTGTAACTAAAATTGCCATGTTGGCTTGTATTACTAATAAAGACTATCAATAGTTTATCGATAACTTTTTGATTAAGTGATATTAGAATAATTTTCATGATTATCGAGTTGAAGCTCTAATTAAAGTTAAAATTATTGCATATTGAGGTACAGTGACAAAACTAAAATTTTTTTTTAAGGAGGTTAAATATTTTATATTATAATTTATATCAATGAGATATATATAAATAAATCAACTTCTATACATTTAAAGAAAATTTTCACATAAAATAAGGGGAGTCAAATACAATATACAGCCAAATTTTAAAAAATTTACACTAAAAAAATTTAGATTTTGGAGGCCCCCTTAGTCCCCCCCTCCCTCTATCAATGTTAAAGCATAATTAGTCTAATGATATATATATATATATATATATATATATATATATATATCACATGAGTAATTGATCCATATAGTCAAATTTACAAAAACAAAAAATCAAGATAAAAAAAAAATCCAATGAATCATTTTGAAATAGTATTCTAAGTTCATAAACTAAAATAATAAAGAGTATAAAGTCTTATTATGCCAAATTACCCTAAAATTAATTGATATTAAAACGACATTAACAAATTAATTATAATTGTTTATTGGCAACTCAAAATACTAAAATCCGTCTAATAATATTCTTTTTACATTCATATGTTATTTCCTCATTGTTTAGTGCATACTTTCCATGTAGCTAATCAAATCCATAATCCATTTAACAAACTCTCCACATATATAGGAACTAACTCCAAAAACCATTTGCTCAAAGTAATGTGGGTCAAAACCAACAAATCCCTACAACAAAGAACTCAAAAAAAACCATTGGCTCAAAGCTAAGAAATCCCTAAAAAAAAAAAAGTAATTAAAAAACCATTAGCTCAAAACTAACAAATTTCTATATATAATTGAATCTTATTTATATGGAGTCAAAATCCAATTGGGAATCTCTAAAGATTAAGAATTCTAAAATAATGGAACCTGAATAATTACCTCTGAAGTAAAATAACAATATTATACTAATAATGAATATTTCATAGTGTAATTTCAGGATATGATGTATATATTAATATATAATTTTACTAACATTTTATGATATGATGTAGTATTATTTTATTTATTAAAATTTATAATCTCCTTTCTGATATGATTTTCTTATGTAGATAATAAATATTAATATTGTAGCATTACATTAGGTGGGCAATAAATTACGATAATGATACCCAAACCCATAAGTTCATCCTTAATTGTTCCATTGAGGACAACCTAGCTGTTAACATCTAAGGCCTGAGATTATTTTGTCCCAGGTTGAATCGTACCATGGGCTACACAACAAAAGATAATTATTGATAAAATTGAAAATTAAGTGCTGAATAATATAAGTGTTATAGTTTTTAAAATGTAAATTATTTAAAAATTTAATCACTTATTGTATTTAGTAGAAATTTTAAGTTAAATATTTTAACTTATCATTTTAAGTGGTTTTTGACTTAATTAAAAATTTTAAATTGAAATTATTTTATATTATCAAACCATCTTAAAACTAATAAGTGCTGAAAATATTAAATTAAGTAATAAGTTGGATTATTAAACATCTCCTTACACTTGTCATAAAAATAAAATCTCAACTAGTACAGAAGAAAAAATGACTTAAATCTAAAATTTCTCACTTCCAAAAGTATTACTCTTACCACTTGAACTTAGCCTTAAGTGTTTTAGTGTATGTTGTGTTGATGACTTTACTTACATTTTTAAATATCTTTAGACATTGTCCAATGTATAGAGTAGAAGACGTCAGAAAAAAAAAAAATAAAATAAGTTCATCCTTAATTTCTTAAGAGCTAAAAGATGGGTCGCATCTGGGCCATTGAGAAACCATGGGCTTCATTATCACCTAGACGTTTAGACAAACTGAATAATTGTCCTCCTAACTAGAAAGCTTAGCCCATGGGCCTGACTCAAGACTAGGATCCACCATGCCGGTCGAAATTCGAAACGACGTCATTGGGTTGGTGATATTTTTTTCGGCTTTGCAGCTCATTGTTGTGTGGTTCGAGTGTATGGATATGAGAATGTTCACAACACCACTGAAAAAACAAAATCAAAGGTGTAATTTGCCCAATCCAACCTCATAATTCCACTCAAATTCTCTCACACCAATTCAGGTATGTACTAATAATCTATTCTTGTTTATGGAAATTTGTGTGAATACTGAAACCAAAGCCACTAGCTTTGCAGTTTCATTTCTCTGATTCTCTTGTTTGTAAAGTAGAATCCACTGTGGAAAATCTTCCATTAGAGTCTATAACATGTTTTCTTGTTCTTTAACTCGATTTTGCATTCTGGGTTTTCGTTATTTCTGTTGAATTATCAGGAAAAATGCAAGCTTTAAGTATTTGGCCATCGAAAGGTGGCTTCTGTATAGTACCCCAGTTGGATTTTGAGATGGGTTCTACTTATTTTCAAAGTATAAGGAGGAGAAGAAAGAGATGGGGTCTTGTTGATGCTGCTTTTCATGGTCAAAGTTCTGGTCTTTTAATGGTTTCTAGTAATTCGAGTTATGCTAGAATTGGAACTTATGTGAGATCAAGTGGGTTTGTATCCAAGTATTCTAAACTAAATTTTTTTCTCTTTTGTAAGCCAAATATAGGGTCTTTTGGGTCATCTGTTGCTATGGCTTCAGCATTGGAGCAACAACAAATTGGGAGTGAGTTTCATGGAGGAGAATCTAGTTTAGATAATGGGTTGTTGGGGAAGAGTGAGAGGGATTATACTGATTCGCTTAATTTAGATAGAGTAGAAGATATTGATGATGATAATAATAATAACCTAGAAGAAAATATAGATTTAGATTTTGGAATTGAGGGAGAAGTTGGGGAAGACAGGGAAAAAAGGATTGATGTTCGTGCCCTAGCTTTGAGCTTGCATTCTGCTGTAACAGCAGATGATGTTGAAGTGGTTCTCAAGGACAAGGGTGAATTGCCTCTTAAAGTTTACTCATCCATGATTAAGGGTTTTGGCTGGGACAAGAAAATGGGATCTGCATTTGCTCTTGTTGAGTGGCTCAAGAGAAAGAAGGAAACAGGCAGTATTATTGGTCCAAACCTTTTCATATACAACAGTTTATTGAGTGCTGTGAAACAGACTGAAGAATATGAAGAAACAGAGAAAATCTTAAATGATATGGCTCAGGAGGGAATTCTTCCTAATGTGGTAACTTATAACACTTTGATGGCTATTTATGTAGAGCAAGGACAAGCTACAAAGGCCCTGGATATTCTTGAGGAAATGCATAAGAAGGGTTTAACCCCATCTGCTGTGTCCTATTCCACGGCTTTGCTAGCTTATCGAAAAATGGAAGATGGGAATGGAGCTCTGACATTTTTTGTAGATATAAAAGAGAAGTATCTTAAAGGTGAGATTGGAAAAGATTCTGATGAAGATTGGGAAAAGGAGTTTGTTAAGCTTGAAAACTTCATAATTCATATTTGCTACCAAGTGATGCGGAGGTGGCTTGTGAGGCATGATAACCTTAGCACCAATATCTTGAAACTTCTGACAGATATGGATAAGGCTGGGCTTCAGCCTGGTCGGGCAGAGTACGAGCGTCTTGTGTGGGCTTGTACCCGTGAAGACCATTACGTCGTTGCAAAAGAATTATACAATAGGATCAGAGAAACATATTCTGAAATAAGTCTATCAGTCTGCAACCATGTAATTTGGTTGATGGGAAAGGCTAAGAAATGGTGGGCAGCTTTAGAGATTTATGAGGATTTGTTGGACAGGGGGCCAAAACCAAATAACTTGTCATATGAATTGATTGTCTCTCATTTTAACGTCTTACTTACTGCAGCTAGGAAACGAGGAATTTGGAGATGGGGTGTTAGGTTGTTAAACAAGATGGAAGATAAAGGCCTTAAGCCAGGAAGTAAGGAATGGAATGCTGTTCTTGTTGCCTGTTCCAAGGCTTCAGAAACTTCTGCTGCTGTGCAGATATTTAGGAGAATGATTGAACAAGGTGAAAAACCTACAATTGTTTCATATGGTGCATTGCTTAGTGCCCTTGAAAAAGGTAAACTTTATGATGAGGCTGTCCGTGTATGGGAACATATGCTTAAGTTGGGTGTGAAGCCGAACGTGTATGCATACACTATTATGGCTTCCGTTTACGCTGGACAAGGAAAGTTTGGACGTGTTGACGCTATAATTCAAGAGATGACTTTATCTAGCATTGAACCAACAATTATCACATACAATGCAATAATCAGTGGATGTGGACAGAATGGTATGAGTAGTGCAGCATATGAGTGGTTTCACCGTATGAAAGTGCAGAACATCACACCAAATAAGATTACATATGAAATGCTGATTGAGGCTCTAGCAAAGGATGGTAAACCTAGGCTTGCATATGAATTGTACTTGAGGGCTCAAAATGAGGGCCTTGACCTCTCTGCAAAGGCTTATGATGCAGTTGTTAGTTCCTCTCAGGTTTATGGAGCTACTATTGACATAAATGTTTTAGGACCTCGGCCACCAGACAAAAAGAAGAAAGTGCCAATCAGGAAAACTTTGACAGAGTTCTGTAATTTGGCAGACGTTCCTAGGAGAAGTAAACCATTTGATCGAAAGGAGATTTATCCTGTACAGGTAGAGGGAAACAAATAATTAATTTCAGTATGAATTTTGTATCATACTATATTCTCTGTATCTTTGAACATTTGCTTTATAGGCAACTGCTATGCAATGCCAGTTTTAAGTTGTTCAGTCCTTGTTTTTTCCTTTTTTGAACATCAATGAAAATATCATTACTGATGGAGCTCTATCTATTCACTACAATGTATGGGCATGGATTTGAAGCAAATGGGACTTTTGGGAACATTATTTTATGAGGGAAATCAAATGTTGCTGTTGTTGAAGAAGATGATGATGATAATGATTCTGCGGCGGTTTTGTTATTGTGGCGGCGGCGGCGGTGAAACGGAAGAGATTGGAAGAGTAACAATTTAATTTAAAGGGGGGTATGAAATTGGAATCATTTTGGTGTTTTGTTTATATTTTGAGCGAATTAAATTTTGGTTAATTTTATCTTTTTAGGATTCATATATTGTTTTTATAAATAATGAACAATTGAAATCTTTTTGTTTTTGTATTTGTTTGAATCATTCATTCATTCTTTTTCCTTCTGTTTTCTACTCGTGGCAGAAGCAGGTTGGGTTTTGGAAGTTGGACGCCATGCCTGATCACCATGGATTTCTCTTCGTTTCAAGCTTTAATTTTCTTTAATTTTATTTTTCTCATTTTTCATTTTTTTATTTTTTACCGTCAGATCTGACTTGACAAAAATAATAATAAAAAATCATAATTTATCAAAATTAAAAGTTTTCATGCAGAAACTACAAATTTTATGGAAGTTAATGATTTTTTTTTGCACATAATCTTAAATTTTTTTATACTTATCTGGCAATTATTTATAGAGGAATCAAAACTCATCATGTAGTTTCGATTTTGATTTTAACTAAGACTAATTTTAGTTTTAATTTCGATTTAAATTCTGATTTAAAAAATTTAAAATCTTATCCGAACCATACATGCATGACGGTTTTGATTACAATTTTAAACTATAAAACTGTTTTTCAATTCTGATTCCAATTTTTATCGGTTCGGTTTCCATCCAATTTATGATTTCAGATGGAACCGTGGCAAGGGTTAGGATAAGTTCCATCAAAGAAAAAAACAATTCCAAAAGAGGAAAGCCTCTAATCATTGGCAACGAGAAGTACCCTTGATTTTTAGCCTTGAAGAAAGCTGATTTCACCTAATTTCTCAATTAGCATACCAAATGATCTTATTTTTGCCAAATGCATACCAACAATCTGCCAGTTGATAACAGTAGCAATTTAATATTGTAATAATTTACTAGCTTTCTAAGGATTTTTCTATGACAAACACTAACAAAACAAGAAGCCAAACATTTTTTTTTTTTTTTTTTTTGGCAACAATAGAAGCCAAACAATGAACTTGCCAAAATTACAGTTACTCATATCATTTATTTAAATATTCTCTCTGTCTCTTTCAATGCTTAAAAAAGGAAAATAATATAATGGTGAAAGTTTATTTATTTAATATAATTGGACTGATGGTCAATTCAATAATTTTTATCTTTAAACTTATTATGTATTCATTTCTGAAATTTTTATTAAAGAATTAATTAATTTTTGAAAGTCAAAATCTTTTGACATTTTTTTTTATTTTTATTAATCTGGCTTCATTGAAATTATATATATATATATATATATATATATATATATATATATATATATATAATCCTAAACTAAGAGAATGTTTTCACCATATTTGGTCAGCTCATTAATTGTAATTTAATTTCAAATTAATTGATGTCCACTTTACAGATTAATTAATAAGAAGATCAATTAATCAATTATTATTAAACATAATATTACAATATTAATTAATATATAATATTGATTAAAATTATATATGATAATTTTAAATTAAATTCTAAATTTATAAATAATAAAAAATCTAATAATTAATTTTTAAAATATATATACACATATGACAATATAATGAAAATATATACACTCATCTATATATACATATAAAATAATAATAACACATGACAATATTTTTTTTTGTAGATCCTCTAATGTTATTTAAATTTTTTCAGTAATACAATTTTTGAAAAATATACATGTATTTTCATCATATAATACAATTTTTGAAAAATATATACACTTTTTTATCATATAATTTTGTTATGATTTATTTTATAAACAATATATTTAACTTTATAGTATTATCAAATTACTTTTACCCTCATGTAATTTACACAAACATACTACACTATAATACAAAATTTTATTACTATATTTATATTTATATTTATATTTAATATAATAATTAATAAATAAATAAATAATAATTTAATATAATTTTATGACCACGTAAAGCACGGGGAACATGTTAGTATAAATAGCATATAATACCATTTTTAAATGATTTTAATATTCTTATTTAAACTAATCTCCTAATTAAGAAAATAACATTACACTATTTCTTTTTCTTTTTGTTTGTTGAAATTTATGAATATATTCGAGTGTTTATGAGCCTGTAAGGCTAAGGATTTAAATATTGATATTGATTATAATAATCGATGTCTCAAAATTCAAAATTACAAAAATATCAATATCGATTTAAAAAAATAAATAAATTAATATTTAAACTTAGAAATATTAAATAAAATTTTGAGAAATATTATAAAAGAGTAGAAAGAATAATATAAATTAAAATGTGAAAAAAAAATTGTTTATAAAATACTTAAAGTTATAAAGTGATATATATAATTGATCTAAAATTAAGAATCTAATATAATAACATAATAATAAATTTAATAAGTTCATATTTAATGAATTTAAATATTATAATATATTATTTTCTTATAATTATTGATACAAAACAAACATAATTATTGTTTTACAAGATTATAAAAACAACAAATTAATTACACTATAATAATATTTTTAATACCATATTGAATTATTGTGTGGTTTAAAATCATTTATTTCACTTGCTGGAAGATTTTGGTAATAATTTGTTAGCCATAAACAATATTCATCCTAAGTCATATATTGACAATGATATTCATCATATGGACGAACACATATTCTATATTCACGAACATGCATTTCATTATTTGATAACGTTTGACTAATTTGTGAGATTCTCTGTAATGGTATATGAAATTTCAAAAAAAAAAAAAATGAATTATATTCAAAATTTATTTTTTCAAAATTCCTCGAAATATTATTTAATTTTGCTTGATATTTCATTGATTTTTTATGAAATTTGACTGATATAAATATATTTCATAAATAAATATCATTGATATTTCTCGAAATATCAATATATCACTGAAAATAATGTCAAAAAGATATTACATGAATTTTAAATATCATACTTTATGCAAACGACTAAGATTCTTGCTGGTGTTTGTGATGAATTAGAGAAGATCAGTTGAAGGTTTTTATAGGAGGGGGGGAATTTGGATTCGAAGGGAGTTAGTTTGGTTCGTTGGGAAAAAGTTGTTTCTCCTAAGAAGTTTGGTGGTTTGGGTATTAGAGGGCTTAAAACAGTTAACAAAGCTTTTACAACCAAGTTAGGATGGTCTCTTATCCATGACACGGACAAGCTTTGGGTTAAAATCCTCAAGGACAAATATTTAAAAGGTGGTAATGTCATATGCAATAACAATAGAGTTCATAATTTGTCTGCTGTTTGAAAAGTAATTAGAGGGGAGTTGGAGTTTATTTCTAATGGGTCTAAAATCTTTGTGAGGGATGGAAGAGCTACGTATTTTTGAAAAGATGTCTGGTTGTTGAATGCTCCTCTATTTGATTTTAGGTTGGCAAAGCTTAGCTTGAGTGAGCAAAACAAATTGGTGTCAGATTATTGGGTGCCAGGTCTTGGTTGGGATTGGCGTTTTCTTGTTGGTTTGCTGCCAACGGATATTGAGCATAAACTTGTTACTTTTTTCGTTTATGATAATAGCGTTGAAAGAGATATAACAGCTTGGAAATTTTCCAAATCTAGATTATTTACGGTAAAATTTGCTTATGAGGCCTTGAGTTCAAGAGCTTGTTCTGATAATGAGCAAGGTAATAAAATATGAAAGGTAATTTGAAAAGCTCCTGCTACACAGAGAGTTCGTGTATTCCTTTAGTTAGTTTCACTTAACAAGAATATGGGCAATGAAGAGCGCCACAAAATGGGGTTTTCTTCTTCTCCCTATTATCCTTGGTGCCCTCAAACCTTTGAATCTCCGCTGCATATCCTTAGAGATTGTGTTTTTGCAGCTAAAATTTGGGAAAGATATCTTTTGCCTGCTGAATTGAGTAACTTAATTTCCTTGGACCTGCATAACTGGTTATTGTTTCACCTCTCTTGTGATTCGAGGACTAGCTTTAATGGTAGATGGTCTTGTTTCTTTAACAATGTGGGTTGGTGGCTTTGGAGGTGGAGAAATGAGAGGATTTTCAACAATTGTGACATGGATATTGAGGAAAAATTATATTTCCTGCAGAGTTATGCTTATGATATTGAGAAATCTTTGCTCATATCTCCTTGTGGTCTTTTTAAGCGTTGTTATGTGCACAAGCTTATTGGATGGGATGTGCCTTTTCCATCTTGGATTAATTAAGCTCAATACTGATGGTTTCTCTAAAGGTAATCCGGGTTGTGCAAGTGGGGGTGGCCTTCTGCATGATGAATTTGGGAAATGGGTTGGTAGTTTTGTTGTAAATATAGGATTTTATTTAGCAACTGAGGCGGAAATTTGGGCGGTGTTGAAAGGCTTGATGCTTTCTCAAAGTAATGGGATTCGCAAGCTAATTCTTGAACTTGTGGATCTTTGGCTTACTCCTTTTGTTTCTGCTAGAGGGCAGCATTCCAATCTTATCCAGGCTTGTAAGAGGTTGATGTCTAGCTTTGAGGAATTGAGAATTCAACATGTTCTCAGAGAAGGAAACAAGGTAGCCGACTTTTGGCCAATGAAGCTTTACTCTTTGATGGAGGGGCAGTGGAACTTCCTGCTCCTTCAAACTTGTTGCAGTTGTTCCAAGATAATTTAATTGGTGTTGCTTGGCCTCGTTTAAGGCTAGTTTAGTTTTGCCTTTGTGATTTTTTGGATATCCCCCTCTATTTGTATCAAAAAAAAAAATATATCGTATTTTATGAAAATTCCAACGAAATTACGAAATTTTTGTCCATTTACAAGGCAAGTAGGTCCCTACTATTAGTGGAATTCATATTAGGTTGAATTAGGGTTATTTGACTTTGCACTACTCCCTAAACTTGGACTGAAATTAAAAAAAAAAAAAAATTCAAATGGTAAAATTTGAATTCTTAATTTCATCAGTCAAACTCAAATATAAACTCTTACTTGAAACTTAAATTCGGTTGAAATCTCTCTCTTTTTTTAAAAAAATTTTTTATTTAGCAGGCATCATAGGTAAATGCTTTCACACTGATGAGTATTAAATCAACAAGTTTATTGTTTTGGATTGAATCTTTGTTCTTGGGCCTTGATCCAATAATCCTGCAAGAATAAGCAGAGTCAAGAGGGCCAGGCGGGTTGCCTGGCAAAGAGTCTCCGACGTTCAAGTTAGTAATGTTTTATATTTGTGATAGAAAGGAGATAAGAAAAAATGTAGAGTTCAATCTGACCTTCTTTATGGTTTTCTCCGTCCTTTTTATAGATCCCAGATCCTTTTGGTTAAAGGATAAAATAGGGAAAGGTCATACACCTTTTGATTGATGGGATCTGTATTTCAGGCTCTGAAAGATAAGATTTAATCTTGTCCTTATTTTTATCAGACAGCAGGTAGTCGGTGTAGAATTAAACGTTGGTACGCCGCATAAGTATGACCTTCTTATAACAAAAGTAACGTGACGTAGGTGCTTTGTGACCTTAGTTGTCTTAATGAAACTTGCTGAACAAGCTGCATTTATGGCAAGGAGGGCGAAGAGTTTTAGTGCCTGGCGAAGTGGTATCTTCCTCTTAAGACGGTAGAGAATGGCTTTCTGGGTTTCCTCTCTTGGGCCTTTGTATTTGATCTTCACTTTCTCATATTTCTATATATAATGGACTTTTAAGTTTAATTCAGGCCCACCATATTATTGATCATTTTTGTCACTCATCATTAGGGGTGTCAAAACGTGTTGGTGGGTCGTGTTCGTGTCGGGTTGATATACTCAGGTGACACGATTAGGGTCAACACGAACACGACCCATTTATTAATCGTGTCACCCTAACACGACACGAAAATTAAACGGGTTACA
>CATKHJ010375281.1:0-10310 GCA_949750685.1 Vernicia montana | reverse complement strand
ACAAAGAAACTATAAAAGGAAAAAACAATAAAGCAGACAAAGCAATATAAAGCATAAAAAAACAAAAAGAATATAAAATCAAAGGAAGCAAAATAAAATAAATAAACAAATAAAAAAAATAAAGAAAATAAATATCTTGCGAGGACGAGGCTTGGGGACGTAAGGCAGATGAAGCGGACGACTGGATCGTAATTCCACCTTTTCGACTCGACGGACTAACAGCCTTCGAACGGGTACTAGGAAAACATTGTTGGGATCTCCCTCGAACTTATTTGAGGAGAGAAACCTCGAAATGACCACCCAAAAACTAAACAAAAACTTTAAACTAAAAGGCACGTACTTTTCGAACTAAACCTTACAAAACTAATTGCTTTTAAATCAATTAATCCGATCAAGCAATTCTGAGTGAGTTTATGAGCTGAGGGGGGGGGGGGGGGGTGTAGTATATATAGGAAGAGAGGCTAGGGAGAACTATTCATGTTTTCCCATGTGAGATTCATGAATAGTACTTGTGACCGCACATGCACGTGTGGTCACAGAATGGTGATCGCAGGCACAGATATGTGAGGTCATTGCATGGAGACGTGTGGTCATGGACCTAAATTCTGTCTGTTCAGCCCATTTTTTACCCGTTTTAATCCGTTTTAGTTTTCGGGACCTGGGGACTGTCTTAAAGGTTCAGTAAGGTACATAAAGGTGCAATTTTAAGGGTTCACACACGTCACTATGTAACGATGCCTGTCAAAGCGTCGCTATATAGCGAGACAACAAATGCATCGCAATGAATAAATAATTCATCGCTACAAGATTGACCGAACTAAATGCGATGACCTAGGTAGCAATGCGTATTAGCAAAGTTTTAGAGAGCGTCGCCAAAATTTTGAAGTTTGCGACGATGGATTTCCATCACTATGGCATCGCTATTTTTAAATTATTTTCTTTCTATTTAATTGGTTTTGAAAAATTCAAGCTACGACAATAAACTTGCATAGCTGAGGCATCGCTATTTTTAAAATTATTATTTTTATTTAATTAGATTTTTAGAACATTGTATATGGTTAGTACTTTATTTGATCAAATAAAAAAGAATTAACAGGATTGGAGACTAACATTGTATCTCATTTCCAATTAATTATTCTAGATTGGATCAAATCAACTACCAACCCATATACAATGGAGTTAATATGATCCAATCTAGAAGTATTAACAGGATTGGAGAATAATGTTGTATCTCCTTTCCAATTAATACTCCACTTCTAGATTGGATCCGGTAAACTATGTCCAATTAGTTAAATATTTGAAATTACATTGAAATTAAACATATTCTTTATACTAGAATACTACAAAGTCTCTATTGCAAGAAAAAAAAATTTAAAAGTATAGTGGTACATCTTAAAAGGAATGAAGAGTAACATTGTTTCTCCCTTCCTTTTCAGAATGGATGGTTTTACTTTTGTCTAATTTTTGTTTTAAACTGTGAAAATTTTGTAGTATTCAAGTACAGAGGAATGTCCAAAATAAATATAATCCCTAATTAATGTTTTCACTAACCCTAAAATTAGACATATTCTTATACTTAAATACTAGAAATTTTCTATTAAAGGTTAAAAACAAAAATATGACAGGAGTAAAGCAAGACATCTTATAAGGAATAAAGATAAACATTGTTTCTCCCTTCCTTTTTAGAATCTTCTGGTTTGACTCCTGTCAAAGTTTTGTGTAATATCCTAGGTCTTTTCCCAAGTCAAGACTTGTTTGTCATGGTATACGAATATGATATAGAAGTGGAATTAGATATTCATAAGTCAGGAAGATAGGAAACTCTATTAGAAAATTAATATGAGAATTTCTTATTATGGTATGACTTGATTAATATATAATGAATATTTATATGAATATGAGTAATATAATTAATTGTTAGTGAATAAATAGTTATACCTTAACTAAAAATTAAATATTGAAAATAAGAGTGAAATAATATAATAAAATTATGAGAAAATATTAAGACTTCCAATTTTAAATAATGAAAATAATAAATAAAGTAACAAAATAGAGAGTGGATTCCATAATTTAATGAATGGATGGAATTTGATGATTAAAATTATGACTAATACTTTATTTTATTTGATTGTCTTCTCTCAAGTTTATCTTTTTGTAATAATAATATTATAATGCATAAAATTTTACCAAATGCCCTAAAAAAAAAAAAAAAAAAATCCTAGCCACACGTTTCTTTAAGGAATATAAATATATATATGGTTGTTCCATCTTTTCTATTCATCTCTCTCACCCGTCTACCATTCTAAAAGCAAAGCAAAGAATTTTCATTTATCATATTCTCACCAATTTTGGATGTTCATTACCAAAGGAGATAGAGGTATTTTTTTAAGGTAATTTTCTTTATTAATTAATCTTTTAATATCAAGTGACCCAAATAAAATTAGTTTAGCTTCTGTACTTACTATGTCTCAAAATTTTCTTCCTTTCTTATGAGTATGATTCGACTGGTGTGAAGAAAATTGGAGAGGGATATTTATTGCCTTTGTTCTTAATTAAATGGATTTAAAATAGTTTGAAAATAATCAATAAAGCTTTGGATTGGAGAAATTTTTGGATTAGGAGTAGCTTTATTTTCCCTCTTCAATAGAATTTGATTCTAATGCTTGATATGATAAAATGATTTGTAATTATATATATAATGAATATTGGTTTAAATTAAAGAATAGTTGAAAGTGAACTTGAGTTTGTTCTTTTTCCTATTTGACTAGGGTTAAGAATTGGGAAGAAAATATTTGTTAATATTAATATTGAATAAAAGAGTTTATTTGTATAATAAAACAGAAAATTTGATCCTAAATTAAAGATTGTTTAAAAAAATTAAATTAGGGATTTTATTTTCCCATTCGGATTTTGCCTAAGTTATGGGGTATGGGAACTTTAGATTTGGATAATAAAAGATATGAATTGATACTAATGTATTAGCAATGAGTATGAAGTAATAGGTGAAATTTAAACTTAGGCTATTTGACCAACCATATGAGAAATAGAGTTTTAAGCCTTAAAATTATTTTAAGCTAATATATGAAATGAACATATATGATATTGATTAAATGTGAAAGAGTAATTGAAAAATGGAAATGTGAACTAGGGTGTTATAAGTTTTAATTTTGTTTGACCTTTTAAATGATTTGTTTATATATGAAAATTAATTGAACATGAAATTAAAGATGAAGAAATAAAGTGTAAAATTATAATTTGTCAATATAGGCTATTCGGCCTATATATCTAAATAAATGTATATGTTACTTGACGATTGAGTTGCTTATGTGAATAAGTTAATTTTTATATGTTAAATGTGAATTTATTTGTTGTCAATAAAGTTAGAGAAGGTTAGGTCGTAGGTGAGGCGACTAAAGTTATTAGTTGAGAGTTTAGGATAAAGTTAGCTTACTTTAAGTTTTATACGTCAATGTGCAATGAATGATTGAATATGTAATGATGATATAGAGACAAGAAGGGATCATGATAAAGAAAGAAGTCGAGAGTCATCTGTTCTATCTGTGTTGTATTTAGGAGCTAAGGCGATGAGGTAACCAATTGATATATGTTATATATGAGATTTCAATTGCAAGTAGAAATTCCTGACAGATGTGGGTAATACATCAGACCCTGTGTACATGGTAAAACCTGCGGATGGGTTGTATACATCCGAATCTCAGCTGGGAGGGGTGATCCTAGTCGTAAGATCTGATCAATTTTATGCTCTATATGTGTTATATGTGGGAGTAAGTAAGGCGTAAGCTGCTACTCTATCTTTATATGTGGGAAACACGTCGCTTCTAAACTCTTTGATTTCTTCTAAAAATGTATAAGTTCCATAATTGCCATATTACCATGAGCTATTTGTTATCTATAACCTTTATCGTTTTTTCTTTGCTTGCATATTATCTTAGTATATTATTTACTCACTGAGAATTTTCTCACTCCGCGGTGGTTTATGTTTTTTTCGGGTGATTAGCAGAGATGAGTAAGGTAATTCTCAAGTTCATTCTTCACTTGAGAAATGCTAAGCTATCGGAATATTTTATTTTGTTCCTTTTTACTCAAATGACTATGCAACTTGAATATCAGTCTAGAGCTCCATGGTAATTTTGGTAACAGTTTTGAGGTATTTAAGTTGTGATAATATGTATAATGTTAAGTGTATTGTTAACAATTAAGAGTACTAAATGTGAAAATTTATTATTTTGTGGTTGGTAATTATATGAGATGAATATTGTTTATGAGTAATGATTATATAAACTATGAAGTATGAGAAATGTGGCATTGTAAATGAAGTTGAGGGTATAAGGAATTGTTACTTGAAGTGTTAATTTTGTTGCAGGTTGCGTATCTTGGGATGTGTAATATGTATAGCCGACACTCTGCCGGATTTTCATTAGAATAGTAAGAGTAAGTGTGTTCTATGGGTGTTCGGTGCCTTATTGGTTACCCATACCCTAGAGTGTAATGAATTATACGAGTTATAAGACATAAGTAAAACCATGGAGTATAGGGATTCTTTTTCTTCATTTGAAGTTCATCATTAAGTTTAGTTCCGCGTTATCTATATATATAGGACTCTTTATTACATAGTATGATATATATATGTGTTATAAGTATGAAAAGACGAATATATGTAGATATATGTATGTATGGATTTATATGTATATATAAAAGTGTAAAATGTGCTTTAAGTGATATATGTGAATCAAATGTGCTATGAACGTGAAATGATAAAAGAGAATGTGTAAAAGAGAAATTGATTTTATATATATAAAGACATGTGAATGTGTATAAATGTGTATGATTAGAAAGAAGTCATTGTAAGAACTATTTGCTGAATAGTGATAAAATCAGTATATTTATTGTTTATGAAAAACTTGATGTGATGTGACTAGCTATAGGAATATGTTGGATTCTTGCACATATGAAAGTATAGAGATCGTGTGGGACTTTTTCACTATTATTAAGTTTACTAATAGGAATTGGAAGATATATATTATTTTGTATATATAATACTTCCTGCATCCCAAATTGATAGACAAACTTTCCATAATGGGCGTCCCAAATTATAGGTACATTTTCATTTTAGAAGAGTAGTTTAGATATTGTTTTACTAAAATACCCTTATTTATTTAACATTGGTATTGATAAAACTCATTATTTAAATTAGTTGTATTTATATTTTCAAAAATATATTAATTAATATCCACTAATACGAGAGTTGGGTTCTAAGAAATTAATCTTTTTGGGTTATGAGTTATTGCAAGGATACTTTTGGAAAAAAAATTTAAAATTAATGATTTTAACTAAATTGACCTCTAATTCTTAATCCATGTGAAAAGTTAGTTGTGCCTATCAATTTAGGACGAGGGAGTAGTAAATATTATTTTGTATATATAATAGTAATATGTGAAATTACTTAGAATACGACAATAAGTATAAGTAAAGAAAGAATAAGAGGATCTTCTATTGGAAACTTTCGTAAAAGTCCTAAGAAGAAGAAATAAGAAAAATGGTTAGATAAGACGTGTAAGTATGTGAATAGCAACATAAGTGACTATAATAAAGACGTATAGTTGTTAGTATGTATGATAAGTTAATGTATAAAAGGACACTATGTGGTAAGAGGAATGTGAGAAGGTTTAACATGGATTATAATAGTAATCTAACGAAGAAATGATTTTGTATAAATGTAAGTGAAAACTTATATATATGAGCTGTTTGATATATATAAATATATATATATAAGTATCTTTATTATGTTAATGGTTTGTTTAATATTTTGTTGTTGGTGCTTCATGTGTTATATATGAGAATATGATACTTAATGTTATTTCACACATTGCCTTAGTACATAATAAACTCTTAGAGCTGCCTAGGTTAGGCAATGAACACTAGAAGAGAAAGACAAGATCCATAAAAAAAAAATGCATAAGTAATGAGATGAAGATTACATGAATCAGGGTGAAAGATCAATGAACTTGGAGCAAGAAAGGCAATGAATGCCATTTTCTATGTACTCTCCAGTGACTTTATCGACACTAAGAAATACACAAACTTTCTTTCACTGTTTATATAAGAACCGAGAAGAATTAAAAGAAGAATGATGTTTAGCAAATGTTGAAACAAAGAGGAATATGTGTAAGTTAAGTAGTAGTAAAGTTTGATTTATAGGAGAAATTTAGTTTAAGTGAAGTGTATGATATTAAAGATAAGTTGATAATAAGGCAATATTTAATAAACAAAAGTGGATATTATAGATTGTAGTGAATTCTGAATGTAATGAAGAGAAGTAAGTAATATGAGTTAGAGTGAAGTGATGAGCATTCTGTTAAAAAAAAAGTAAAAGAGGTAGAAAGGATTATGAGGATTAATAAGACTTGAAGTGTAAGAAATGAACTAGTGTGATTGAGAGATTTCATTTGATAAGGATGAGGCCAATATAAAACAAGTAAGAAAGTGTTAATTCAAGAAAAGTGGGCATAATAATTCTTAGTAATAAATACCCAATGAGATAAAGGAATTTAAAGATAATTATACTAAATTATTACTTCTTAACGCTGTATGAGTCAACTAGAATGGTAGCTTTTGGCAGTGTGAGTAATTGGAAATAGTAATAGATCGAAATAACTTAAATGAAATTGTAGAAGTTTGTGTGATTATGAAAAGAATTATAGTTAAGACCAGAACACATCTGATGTTCATTTGAACGAGTTAAGCATAAGAGCGGATGGAGTGAAAGATTCGTTGAGGAAGTGAATAAATTGATAAAAAGTGAGTTAAATGAAAGATTATTTGATATAATAAATATATTTTCTAAGAGAGATTTAGGCCATATAAAGTATGAATACCATATAGAATTGAAGTATTGTAAAAAAATAAATAAAAATAAAAATACAAGTGAACTCTAGAAGGAACAAAGAATTTCAATTACTCTAAAAATTTTAAATAAAAGAATAGAAGTGATGATAAGAGATTAAAGACGTGGAAAAAAAATGTAATAAGAATCAAAGGAATATGTTATGTGTGGTTATTTGTGTCCAATTTGAAAACTTTTGTCGTGTACAACCTTCATGTAGGAAATTATATTATATGTTTACAAACAGTCTCAAATGATGTGAATGATGAAGAAAAGTGTTAAATATAATTGTATATATCCCAGGTATAGGACACTTCCTAGAAAAGAAAATACTTAAGCAAAGACTATTGTGTTAAACAAGCAGGACTATTCGTATGTATAAGATTGTCAACAGTTTACTAATGTCACGAGACATGATCAAATATGCAAGACTAAGACATTATAGTTAAATTTGAGTAAACTCGATAATGTGGATTGCTTAGCTCCAATGGGGTAAATATAATACATATATAATCATGAAAAAAAAAAAATAGGAATAGTGCTAGGGGTAGACCCTATCCGAAGGCTCGACTTTGAAGTAATGCCACTAGAAGCACACAATCAAGATCACGTAGCAGAAAGAAGCAGGGAGAGGGTAAGATCAGAAATAGTCAAGCCCATTGGTAATAATGAAAAAGAAAATCCCAACCAAGGACGAAGTGATCAGACAGCCAGCAGAAACCGAAGTAGGAAAGGCCATCCTCTTCGTTCAAATAGGGCTAATCTAGATAGCCAAAATAATAGAGCCAAGGAAGGGAGACGATCCAAGAAAAGGGCTAGAAAGGATGGAGAATCTCTCTCCGAGTCCTCCAGTCAAGAGGCAATTAGCTAGAAAAAGGATGAGGAGATAAAAGAGACCCTCAATTTTTTTTAGAGGAGATCGCTGAGGATAAAAATAAAAAATCCATAGACAAAAATCTCCAGTTGGCTCTGAAATCCCCTTTCACCAGGACCATACAAGAATACAAAATGCCCAGCAAATTCAAGCCTCTGAACTTGAAAAAGTATGGTAGTGAAACTGATCCAAGGGCTCATATTATAGATTATAAGCACGCAGTAGAATTACAGACAAGAAGTGACGAGGTGCTTTGTAAATCTTTCAGAAGGTCTTTAGAAGGAGCAGCCACGAGGTAGTTCGATAGCCTAGAAAAAAAAAATATTACTAATTTCGGGTAGCTCGCTACTTAGTTCATGCAAAGATTTGCAGCAAGTATTCCAGTGGAGAAACGAACACAAAGCCTCGAGGCTATAACACAGAAAGAAGGGGAGCCTTTGAGAGATTATGTGGCTCATTTTAATAGGAAAGCCCTGAAAGTAACACAGCTTGATCAGCCCAGGGCAGTAAAAGCTCTACAAAATGGAACCTCTCATACTGATTACTTCAAAACATTATGTAGACATGCACTTTGCACTTTAGAGGAGGCCATGGCTATTGCCCAAAAATATATCAGGCAAGATAATGCTTATTCTTTCAATCAATTTGCTAAGAAAAGAAGGGTAAGTGAAAATTCCAAAATGGAGAACATAACCAAAAAACTAGAAGAGCCCAACAGGGGAAGTTAAGGAGGCGGAAGAAATGAGAGAGGTAGACCACCTCGTGCTTTAGATCTAACCAAGTTAACACCGCTAAATGCAAGCCCCGCAGAAGTTTTTGCGACCTTCAAAAATCAAGATATTTGGGCTCATTCTCAACCAATGTTTACTCCACCAAATAGACGGGGTAAAAAAATTTTGTTTGTTCCATAATGCCCATGGTCACAACACCAATGATTGCAGACAGTTGTTGGAGGAGATTGAGAGACTGATTAATTAGGGATACTTGAAAATTTTTGTGAAAAATAGTAGTGGAAACCAGGTTGAAGCAAACAGTAATAAAGGGAAGCGAACTATTAACGATGGGTCGGCAGGAGTCATTAATTGCTTGACCGGTGGACCAAATGAGGTAGCAATGAGCAAAAACATATATAAAACTTCCCAAAGAAGAAGATAGGAGCTCGAGTTCATTTTTTGGAACGGGGGTTTAGTGCCAACTAAAAGGGGAGATGGAAGCCAAAAAAAACACCCTCATTCGAACCCTTTAATCATCCAAACAGTGGTAGCCAATTTCCTAGTAAAAAGAGTGCTTGTAGATAATGGCAGTTCGGTAAACTTGCTCATAGCCGAAGCATATGCCAAAATGGGGTTAAAAGAGAGTGATTTAGAAGAAATCAAAAATCTAGTACGCACTATGGACGTCACAGAAATACTATTAGTTGGGATTGCAAGGTTACTTGTCACAGTAGGGTTCACCCCATAATGCGTGACTGCAATGGCCAATTTTGTGGTGGTAAGATTACCACTAAGTTATAACATCGTGATGGGAAGACCTCTCCTCTATGATTTAGATGCTTCGACCAACATCAGAAAATTAAAGATAACCATCCTTAAGCCTGATGGAGGGGAAATATGCATCTACGAAACTCAGGACCGAGGCGAGCTAGAAAAAAAAAAAAGAAAAAAGCCTCTACTTTGCATGAATATGAGGAAGTCGCATTGGTCGAAGCAACACACATAATTCCATAATAGAGGACCGAACCAGTATAGAAACTAGAAAAAATATGAATAGGAGGAGAAGGATCGAAAAAGTGCCTATTGAGAACTCCTCCCTAAAGAGCGAACAAAAAGATCAGGCTTACCAATTTTTAACAGGTCGTCTATCCGATTTCGCATGGTCTTCGTATAAGTTCAATCATTTTACCACTAATCAATTAATTAAACATTTTAATTAATTATTGTGGTAAACCTTTTAGGCTTGAAAGATAATTACTATTGGGTGTGTGACATTCTAGGTTCATGTCTAATTAGCAATGGGAATGAGAAAATATTTTTCTCTACTAATATGAAATTCCTATTTCACCCTTAGTCCCATAAGTCATGAGTGACGTCTAACAAAACATATCATGACTACCTAATTAGAATGAATGTAAGTGTTTGATTACTTATCCATTCCATGGACCATAGATCATAATTAACGTATACTAAAATCCCTTCATTATGAAATCCCAATCTTAGATAGGGTCATGGATTTGTCAAACCCTAATATGCTTTGATCGCATATCTATATCTCGATTCTAATTCTTGATAAATTGATTCCTACTAGAAATCCTTTCTAGTGAATCTTATTTACCTCAGCCAAGGATTTGATTATCAAGAATAATCAGATAGCATAGGATTTCTTCCCTGTTTATTCAAGTTAATGAATTCTCTCTTGGCGATCACTTACCTCCATACATAACTAGTTAGAACCATCACATGCCATATACCTTTACATGAATAGCATTAGTATGTAAGCAGTAACGAATCCCAACTACCAATGAATGAGATACAG
>CATKHJ010375215.1:0-13385 GCA_949750685.1 Vernicia montana | reverse complement strand
TGAATTAATACCTGTCCTCTAAATGTAAATTCATGATTCGAGTGTGATGATTTTATTCGAATATGATTAATTTAGTATCAAAGGTGATTTATTGAGTTTTGAATTGAAAATGTTGAGTAGTCGGTAATTCGATGCTTGTTGGGGTCTGTGTCTATTTTGAGTCTTTTGGAAATTTAATTGTTGAATCTCAATGTGTACTTTGTTGGATTGATATCTACATATTTGATATTCTTAAATCTTGGAAATTATTACTGTTTGTCTTTTGAATTTTGCATGTACAAGATTGGGATATTTAATTGTTAAGAATTGAACTTTAAAGGACCACGAAGCTGTATATTTTTTTTTGTTTTCTTAATTGTCCAGAATTAATAAAAAAAAAACCATTTATGTTAAGTAGATATCTAGAGCAACTTGTCTTACCACTTTTTCTTGGGTGCTATAACTGATTCTTGGCTATTTTATTTGTGAGTCAATATGCGTTTGTTTGTGCATAAAATGTTATCCTATCGCCTTGAGTGTTAATGTTGGCTATTCAGTTTGGATTGGGATGTTAAAAGTTATTAGAATCCTTTTGTTTTTCATAGCATGCATATATTATATTTGATTGCAGGTTTGTTTCGTAAAAAAAGACATTATTAAATACAAGATTAAGTTTGAAGTTTTTTAGACTCTTAGGAATTTCTTTATTTGTATTATTTCTATTTCTTTGTAAATTGCTGAATTTATAATTATGTAATTTTTATTTTCCATGTAATTTTCATTCTTTCAAGTAATACACATTTTTATATTTTGTAATTATTATTATTATTATTATTATTATTATTATTTTTATATATATGTAATATATTTTTATATTTTGTAATTATTCTTTATTTATCTTAATGAAATTAGTTTTTTTTTTTACATACGTTTATTTCTTGTTTCTTATTTTCTTTTATCACTAAATGTGGTTCGAAAATTATGATATTTATATTTTCATCACAAATAGATATTATTAAATGACGAAAGTAAAATGCTTCACTATATGTGTTATTTGTAGTGACAAAATTATTAGTTAACAAAAAATAAATATATTAAATGACAATATTAGTGTCATTATAGGTATAAACTTACATGACAATTGAAAAATTCGTCATTTTAAGTATATTTTTCATGACAAACTATTTATTAGATGATAAAACTTTAACATAATGAATGACGATATTAGCGTCATTAAATGTATAAATTTGCATGACGATTGAAAATTGTCAATTAAAATATAGTTTTTGTGATGAAATAATTAATTGGGTGACAAATTTAAAACATAATATATAACGAAGTTATCGTCACTAAATATATAAATTTATATGACAATTGAAAATTTTGTCATTTAAAGTATATTTTTCGTGACGAAATGTATAGTTAGGTGACAAAAATGAAACACAATTTATGACAATATTTTTGTCACTAAAAATCAAAATGACTATGACAATTGTAAATTTCGTCATCAAATAGTATATATTCCATGACGAATAAAACTTTTTTCGCTTTATACTTTTTGTGACGGGATTTCAATGACAATCATTGTGACGATAAATTTCCGTCGCAAAAACCCTATGATGACGAAAAAAATACTTATAGTAACAAAATATTTTATCACAAAAAGTGCAATTTCTTGTAGTGTTTGGAGTTACATTTTCCTACAAGAGGTCGTGAAATATTATTCTCCTACTATTATGAGTGATAATCCTTTATTGATTATACACAATATTCATATACTTTATATAGCACTCAATCTCCATGATATGAGTAACCCATATTGAGCAACAACCATTAGAGTTAAAGTGTTATAATCCATATATAAGATACCATGATAATCTCAAGTCTAAGGTACTTACATAAAATCGTCATAAAGAGATATGAACAATGACACTTAAATAGTTCTATCTATTTGTTATCTCTTAGTCGGGTCAATCCAATGTACTTGTTCATTCTAACAAGCATCAACATATTTGTCTAAGTGTTACCACACCATAGTCATGAGATCAACTACTACTTTCATAAAATAGCAACATAATATGTGATAGTCTTTCTGTATTAATAATGTCCAACCTTATTTATACCACGACTAGTGATATTTAAAAATATAATCTATATAGTGTAATAAGAATTTTATCATCATTATCTCTTATGATTTCCTCTACACAATTAAATATTTTATGGACTTTATCAATATAAACACATTAAAATTAAGCTCATAGATAAAAGAAAATGCCAAAATAATATTTATTAAATCATATGAATAATGTTATTACATTTCAAAATTGATTATCTCTAGGGCATAACACTTTCAATCCCCAGAGTTTTAATCTCTCTTTTGGTTAATATATTTCTTTCTTTTTGGAGTTCATGAATTTAGCTTCCAGTTAACTAGCTAGAAATAATAATAGATCCACTTATTCTTTTTTATCTATTTTTTTTATTGGGCTGTAACTAAGGGCTCGAAATCACAATTTCATTACTTTGGGGATTTAAAATCACAATCTCATAATTTTTGAAGTGATTATAGTACTATTAAATTAAAAGTTCATTGTTTTATATTTAATTTTATATTCTTTGCTTTCTATTTTCCTTTTTTTTTTTTTTTGAAATTTATTTTGCTATGTTTGGAAAATGATAACACACTACTGAACATAATTCTATATTTCATTTCTTCAAAATTTTTCTGAATATTACTTAGATTGGGTTTGTGTGTTTTGGTACTTGCTAGCTCTGATAAGTTCTCTGCTACGTACACCCCACCATCAAGAAGGTGCACTAACTTTTTTCTTTTTTTAATATACTTTTTTCTTAAAGTATACTTACTTTTGAGAGGTTGTACTGATAAAAATTTATCTTCAGTTTTGGTTGTTTTAGTTTTAATGGCAATTTAAGTCTGAAACACTGAAACCCTAGTAGATGCCCATCACCCTCTCTCTCTCTCTCTCTCTCTCTGTAGGTGATTTATGAAGCTAGGGTTTTATGTTCTGACTTATATTGCAGGCTTTTCAGAAATGCGGTTAGTTACCGTGGATGTTGACTCTTTCCCAACTTCGTTCAGCTCACGGTCTAGTCGCTTTCTTTTCTAATTATTTGTTAGTCTTTTTTTTTTCAATTTTTTTTTATTTATATGATATCTATCTCTTCTTCTTCATCATCATCATTATCTCCTTACTAAAAAGCAAATTTATAGTAATTAATTATTTCATGCATTTTCGGATGGGTGATGATGGTGAAGTTGACTCATGGAAGGGGAATTAATTCTTTTGTGTAATGTAGTTATCCATTTTCTGTGTAGATGCAATATAGATCATTTGGTTGGCCATTATTGCCAAATGTAAGGTTGGGATATATAATTTTTTACTATGATTTCAATATTTTGAGAAGTTTGATCCAACTTTAGGGTACAAAGAGTGCCTTATTGTTTGGGGACAAAGGAACAAACTTAAGCCTTCAACAGATCTTCAATGCAAACTTGTGATATTATTATATGCATATAACATAATATGATCATCATCAGAGGATAGTGGACAATGTGGATCAACAGAAACCCCCACTTCTCTATAGTATTAGGACCTTTTCTATGCCTACTTTAATTACACAATTGATGTAGAATTCATATATATTTTCATTGTTGAAAGAAAGCTAAATGATTATGCATGATCACTAAATATAAAAAAATAAAAAGAATATAATATACATTATGTGGAATTGATTGGTCATGGTTTTTGGGTTACAAAGAAAAAATATTCTAACTTTAATCTTTGTTTTTAAATTCCGATTAATTAGTGAATGGCTTAATTTTTATAATCAGGTTAATTAATATTAGTTAGTTATAATTTTTAAAAGTTTAAAAATAATACTTTAGTGATTCTTAGAATAAAAATAATGGCTAATTTGATAGATGGATGGTCATTTTAGCATTAGATGATCTTAAGTGATCATATTTCTTTGTTTTTTTTTTTTTTTTTTTTTTCCAATTAAATGGCCAATGCCTTGGGTATAAATGCATGCCATTATTGTATCTGTCACACCCATCATCTCGAGGTGCAATAATCTTAGAGTATGGAAAAACTTAAGATCACTTAATACTTGTAAAACTCAATTTAATATCTTGAATCCATATAACAATCATACAAAACATATGCGAATCATATAATGGGTCAAATTTAAAACCATTAAAATCTAATAACAATTTGAACTTAAAAGAATTAAAGACCTTCAATTTTATTCATTTAAATCACTTCAATATATAAATCATTTTACAATCTATGTACAGAGCTTTCTCAAGTAGAGCAACAACACTTATGATTTTGACAAAATTACAAAACTTAAACAAACTTATACATAAATAGCTAGAGAGCTTATTTGGTGGAGAAGGAGACCAAAGAGATCCTACCAACTCAGCTTCTAACTTTTTCTAACACACATGCACCTGAAATCCATGTTAGAACATATGCCTTATAGCAGTATATATTTTATGTAAATGTAAAATAATATTAATGGCAATAGATATATATGTTTTCTTTAAATGAAAAAGTTCCATTGCGTTATATATATATATATATATATATATATATATATATTTGTAGTCCATAAGTATTTTTTAAGATGATCTATTCTCAAGTGTTGAGAATATAGATGATAGATCGCTTTCAAATAAATACTTTAAATGTTCATAGTCATAATATTAATGATTGGACATCATTAATTCTGAAATACCGTCACCTCTATTTATATTCTATAATCAATATGTGATACTTATGATTATAGAGGCAGTGAGTATCATGCTGCTTGACAAATACTATCGATACAAATATGTGGATATTTATATGATGAATAGTTGAATTGTGACATTAAATGATGATAGCATGAAGTTTTATTGCTAGTCAATAAATCATCGTTTAGGTCATAATTATACATATAATCATTTGACTTGAGGGACAATGTATCTCGTTCATTGGTTGTTCGGATTTATTAATGCTTATATACTGATACTATTCATGTAAAGATATAAGGTATGTGATGGTTCTAACTAGTTATATATGGAGGTAAGTGATCGCCAAGAGAGAATTCATTAACTTGAATAAACGAGGAAAAAATCCTATGCTATCTGATTATTCTTAATAATCAAATCCTTGGATGAGATAGTTAAGATTCACTAGAAAGAGTTTCTAGTAGGAATCAATTTTATCAAGAATTAGACTTGAGATATAAACATATGATTAAAGCATATTAGGGTTTGACAAATCCATGACCCTAGCTAAAACTGTGATTACATAATGAAGGAATTTTAGTGTACATTAATTATGATCGATGGTCCATGAAATGGATAAGTAATCAAACACTTATATTCATTCTAATTAGGTAGTTATGATATGTTTTACTAGACGTCACTCATAACTTATGGGACTAAGAATGAAATAGAGGTTTCATATTAGTAGAGAAAAATATTTTCTCAATCCCATTGCTAATTAGATATGAACCTAGAAAATTACACACAAAAAAGTACTCACCTTTCAAGTATAAAAAGGTTTACCATAATAATTAATTAAAGTGTTTAATTAATTGATTAGTAGTAAAAGGATTAAACTTGTAATTAAATTTACAATGACCCTAAAATGTCCTGAAGTTTAAATCCACAAAAATTTCTTTATTAATTAAATCCTAATTTATATATGATATAAATGAGAAAGATTAAATTGATTAAGTCTATGGATAATTAAAATTAATTAATTTTGAGATTAGTAAATAACCCTAAATAGCTAAAGCCCATATATGATATGGAGACAGGAAGTTTAGGGTTTATAGATTTTTAATAACCTTAAAGCTCATGTGATGAGTTTAGGAGTTAGAGATTTTCAATAACCAAGCCCATGAAATGAGTTTAGGGGTTAGAAATCTTTAAATAACTCTAAAGCCCATGTGATGAGTTTTGAGGGTTAGAGAAATTCAATAATCCTAAAGCCCATAAGATGTGTTTAAGGGTTAAAGATTTTCCACCAAGTTCAAAATAGTTATTTCCACTTTTAGGCTTAAATGAAATATTCATTAAATCTAAAGGGTAAAATGGACATTTCATTTTTTTGCTTAAAGTCAACAATAGCAATTTAAAGATCTATATTGTTCCCTAATAGCCAACAAATGTTTTTGGCTATAAAAGGAAGATGATGATTAAATTGCTAAGGGGTATATTCATCTTCTTCACAAGAGCAAACTTAATGAGTAAGTCTTGAGAGAAAAAGAAAAAGAAAAAGAAAAAGTGTTCTTTAAAATTTCTTGATCTTCATTTCTTGTTCGTTGTTCTTTGTGAAAGAACAAAAGTTTCTTATAAAGAAAAGATACATCCATAGCAATAAAAAGAATTCAATTCACCAAAGGTTTGTCAAGGAAGATCTTGATTTCATTTGGACTACCAAGAGAGGAAATCAAGAACATCCAAGGAAATCAAAGGGTAGCTTAAAGGTATAGCTTGGTGTGAATAACTAGAGGCTTCACACTTAGGGAGTTTTTAAGAAAAGAAGAAGATTCAAAGATCTAAGGTTTTAAGAGGTAATATGATTACCACTTACTTCTTTCTTTTCTCATATGTGTTTTACACATTAATTAAATGATTGCTTGAATGTTTATTGGACCTAAAAATGGGTGAAGTGAAATTTTAAATTGTTTGAAATTTCACCCCACCACTTGCTTCCGCTCAATTTGCTCCCAATATTCCTTCAATTGGTATCAGATCCACTTTATTTTTGTGTAAAACCATTGTATTTATTGCTTTGGGTATTTTTGTGTTGATTGAAAAAGTTTTAAAGAGAGTTGGCAAAAGTTGTTTTTTCTCTCGGATAGTCAAAGTTGTGACCTCAACACGGGTATCGCGACCGCAATGACGGAGTTGCGACCGCGAACTTCACTATGTCTTTTTTGCAACTTTTTAATTTTCCAAAATTATTTTAGATTTTTATTCAATCAAACAATTGTTATGACTTGAAATATGATTTCAAATTATAGAAACCTTGAATATATGATATTCTAAATGAGTTTTGGAAATGTTCCAAAATTGAACAACATATCGATAATTGCAATTGTTGTATATTTATATTTGTTGTTTGTTTGAGAGGCATGAATGGTTGATCATGGACTAATCATAATGTATGCTTTCTCATATGGATATGTAATTAAAGATTAATTACTTGCTTAGGTTTTAATTAGATTCATTGAGCCTTTTTAAGCTCTTTTGTTTATTTAATTCTCATATTGGAATGCCAAGGATACTAATGTACATATGGTGATATGGAGATGCAAGAACAAGAAGAGGTTCAACCCATCAAGATGCCTAGTGGGAGCATGGAGATTCAAGTATTGTGATCTCATGTTTATGATTTGATTAACCTAAGTTTTAACTCATTCCTTGTGGCTAGAAATTGAGCCTATAACTAGTCCATGATCAAACCTATGTTAATGTTGTCCTTTTTATGATATATATGCAATATATATAATACATATGATGTATGCTAAAATGGATAATGTGTAAAGTGAGACCTTATAATGTATAGTCCAGAAAATCTTCCAAATGAAATATTAAGTCATGGTTCTTTATTGGAACAATAATTTCTTTGAAGTTATTATATAGCATGTAATGTTGCAAGTATATGATACATAGTTTGACAATAATGACAATTTAGTACTTGAGCCATTCAATGTTAAAATCTCTATGCTTGTTGGTCCAATGGGTTTAATTTAACTAATGTGAATGACTAATAACGACATTGAGTATCTGAGGTCAGAAGCATTAAGAACCAGAATGATTAAGTCTCACAAAGAGTTGTGATGAATAAGTGTTGTTCACTTATTTGATATTAAATTCTCAATAAAGATAATGTGTATCTGAGAGTATTTGATAGTCTTATAAGATTTCAATCACCCACTAGAAATTCACCCAATGAGATTCCCGTTTCCTACTTGGAAATGTAGGAATCGCAAAGTTAATGGGAGTACCATTGTGATTAAAGACCAAATCATTATGGAAGTTGTATTTTACATAGAACTAATAATCTTTTTTATTTTCTATAGTAATCTGATAAAATGAGCAAATCCTGTCCCATCTCAAGCATTATAACTGATAACAAACTCACGAAACTTAATTTTGTGGACTGGTTTCGTAACCTTAAATTAGTCCTTACTTACGAAAAGATATCTTATGTAATTGATTTTAATGTTCCTGGTCCCCTACCTGAAGGGGCCACACTTGAGAAACATGCTACTTTAAAGAAGTGGCAAGAGGATCATATTTTGGCAAGATGTTTCATATTGGCTTCTTTGTCAAGTGATTTATATAAGCAACATGAAAATTATGTTGAGGCTAGGAACATTTTGAACCATTTAAAAGAGTTATATGGGGAAGAGAGTAGAACTGCTAGATATGAGATATCGAAGCAGTTGTTCCAAACTAAGATGCATGAGAGAGAGAAGGTTGGGCCATATGTTCATAAGATGATCAAACTCATTGAGCATTTGGAGAATTTAGATTTCTCCATGGATGCCAACCTTCAAAAGGATTTTATCCTTCAATCTCTACCAGAATCTTTCTCTAATTTTATTCTGAACTATCATATGAATAAGATTGAATTCACTCTTGCTCAGTTACATAATAGTCTTGTTACCGCACAAGGTTCAATGAAAGGCAAAAGTAAGAAGGTTGCTTTAGTTGCTTCTAGTAGTAAGACTACAAAGAAGAAAAGCAAAAAGAAAACCTCCAAATTCAAGCCAAGTGGAGTTGTCAGCAAGGATAAGCCTACAATGGTAGCTTTGGATAGTGATAGAAAATGTTTCCATTATGACCAAAGTGGACATTAGAGAAGGAATTGCCCAAAGTATTTAGAATCTTTGAAGGGCAAGAAAAAGAACTAAGCGAAGGGCAAGCCTTCAAAAGGTATGTCTTTTAATTATTCAATTTTCAATATTTCACATGGTTCATCAAAGGCTTAGATACTTGATAGTGGTGCAAGTTCTCATATTTGTACTTCTATGCAGGTATTGACAAGCAGTAGAAGCTTGAAGAAAAGGGAAGTGATCTTAAAGCTAGGAAATGGAGCAAGTGTTGCTACCAAAGCTATTAGATCGATTTCCATTGATCTTTTTGATTATGTATTATTATTAAAAGTTGTTTTGTATATTTCTAATGCCTATAAGACCATCATTTCTGTAACTAGTATGACTAGTATGGGTTATGAACTCTTGTTCAAGAAAGATATTTGCATTATCTATTATTGTAATAGAATCTTTGGTATGGGTTATGTACTTGATGGTCTTTATTATTTAGATAATGGTAATAATAATACAACTCCAAGCATAACTAATATAAATGCCATGATAAAATTCAACCCTAGTTCAAAACATATTTGGCATCTTAGACTAGGTCATATTGCCGAAGATAGGATATCAAAATTGGAGAAAATAGGGATCCTCAATCCTATGAATGTTGAACCTACTTCAATTTGTGAGTCTTGTATCCAAGGCAAAATGACTAGGTCACCTTTTGTTGGACAAAATGAAAGAGCCAAAGAAGTTTTGGAACTCATACATAGTGATATATGTGGTCCATTTAGTGAAATGGCTAGAGGTGGATATTTATATTTCATTACATTTACAGATGACCTTTCAAGGTTAGGGTATGTATATTTAATGACGTATAAATATGAATCTTTTGAAAAGTTCAAGAAATTCAAAAGTGAAGTTGAGAAACAAATGGGAAAAGGTATTAAAATGCTACGATCAGATCGAGGAGGTGAATACCTAAGTACTGAATTTAATAACTTCCTTAAGGAACATGGCATTATATCACAATTAACTCCTCCCATAATGCAAGAGACAAATAGGTACCAAGGGTACAATCTGTCTTGACAGAAACATATAATCAGTAGGAGAACTCAGGGTAAACATAACCACATTTCCGTGAGTCTCAATATCATATTATAATAGCTTGAGATCAAATGGGTGGGACACCTCAAACCCCATAAGTCTCTATAACAATAGGAGCATCTAATGGGTGGGACTTCACCACAAACCTCAAAAGACTAAAAACAATAATAGTAGGAGTACTTAGATCAATCTGACATTGTTTATAAACCTTGTCAGTCGAGTCACTGGTACACATAGTTTAATGGAATTTTTCCTCCATTAGTCAAGGTGTTTTGTCAGTGCGTAGTCAAGGCTAAGCATTGGCTTGGTGGGATTTCCATTTCGAACAATAGGTTAGCCCAAATGGCCTTGTTATTTATAATAACATTGGCTTTGGCCTAAGCGGCTTCGTCATATCATGAATATTATTTACAATAAGATTTACAATAGTAAGTTACCAATAGATGGTAACAATAACACTAATAAAAATAAATTATCATTCATTTAGAATAACAAAGGAATAGAATTCAACAAAGCAACACAAGATGATTTTACAATGCGTTTATACATTTCGTAACTTACCTCACTAGCTATAACTTCTCCATTGAAGTCACTTATCACCATGATCATATACACTATAGTCTCTTAATAATTCCTTGATCATCATCAAGTTCAGCATCTATCATCCTTAGGCTTACCGGATCCACAAACCTACCATCTAGATCTACTTGAAGCTCTTCTAAGAAAATCGAAAGAACAATCCACCACTTGGATTTCAGGTTTAATCTAAAGATTGGCTAACTTCTTCGAAGAAAAGTATCAATAAAGGAGATCCGATTTAGGTTTGAATCTAATTGGGACTTGGAGGTTTGAAAAAAATGCAAAACTTTAAGTTTAGAAAAACAAAGAAAATGTAACCATTTATAATGGTCTATGGAAAAGTCTATAGGTCTTATATAGAAAGAAAAGAAATAATTAAAAATATACTTAATGGTAAACAACTGGTCTTCAGAAAAAAACTTTCATTAGGAATGTAACTTTTATTAGAAATGTAACTTTTATTTTTGGCCTTTCATCAATTTCTGAAAAACCGTCAGTGGTAGATGACTTTGAAATCTATCCATATAAACTCTTACACAACTAAAAAATATCTAAACCTACTATCACAAACTTAAACTTAAACTAAGTTCTGCATAATAATAAAAAGAGGCACGAGTCTAACAACTCTTCTCACATCTATATAGACATCCGAAGCCCTATCATCAAGTCCTTAACTCATCCTCGATCTTACCATGCTGAGTTTCTATGCTCATTTACTAGTAAAGACCCCATCCAGTCGCTTTGTTTGTACTCAGTTCATCTGTTCACTTCGTCTCATCATTGAAGCCTTTTATTACTCTTCTTCGTCCTTGTCGATACCGAGCTTGTCCACCTATTAAGGCTTATTCTCGTTTGTGAAGTTCATCCTTGTAACTAATCCTCATCTTCGTCAGTGTCAATCATTTTCCTTAAACTTAGGGTCTTACATCCTCCCCACCTTATAAAAATGCATCCTTGAATTTTGACAACCTTAACCCATACATTCTACTTACTTTTCGAGTACATTCTCCCATCATTCTGCTTGTCAAGACATACCCAAATACTCATGAGACATCACTCTTCCTCTACCCAATGGATCTTACCTTAAGGCTTGTCATACTAATTCTTGGCTAAACTTATTACCACTTCTCCCACTTCTTCTGACATTATATTCAGCTTTCTTCGGCCCGTGGATATCTTTGCTTATGAACAAAACAATTAGAATTAGACCATAGATCGAGAAACTTGAGATCTATCCATTAATGTAGTTCGTTGGCAATCCTTCATAAAATGATATTTTTGTCTACATTTGAAATAATCAGTAGTCTTCAAAATACACCAACCTCTATGTAGCTTCCTATAAATAGAGCATTGAGGAGTTGAACTCTTTGAACTAAAGCTAATATATGTAATGGCTCAAGAAAAATCTGGCCTCTGTTGGAACTTCTTTGACTGCCTTCGAATATCAACCTTTGGAGATGTATGAAATGAAGTATTCTTACTCTTCACTCCATTGCTATTTCTACTCTGTTTAGATGAGCTTCAATCTCTAACTTTCTTCTTTTGTTCCTTAACTGCCTTCTCTTCCATATCTTCATTCTTAATCATCCTCGCCTTATTAAAAATCTTAGAGAAGGAAGTAAACTCATAGGCAGCTAGCACTCTAAACAAAGGTGCACTCAACCCTCTTCAAAAATGATGAATCCATGTAGCTTTATTAGGCACAAGGGCTGGAGCGAACATGCTCAATTGGTTAAAATTCCTCGCATATTCAGATATGGACATATATGAAGTTTGTGCCAATCTTTCAAAATCTATAGCCCTCACTTCTCTTACACTCTTTAGAAGAAACTTATTGATCAACATCTTCTTAAACTGCTCCTAAGGAACATCCTCGTTATTTCAAAGAAACCCTATCACACTCCTCTTAAATTAGTCATTTGCATCACCCTTCATCAAGTAACCAGCAAACTCAATTGCCTTCTTGTTAGGAATTTTTAAGATTTGCACTTTATCTTTCAATTCCTCAAGAAATTCAGTGGGTCCTCTTCACCTCTATACTCTGAAGGTCTTAGTTTAAAGAATTTCTCAAAAAGAAACTTCCTCTATAGATGGTACAACTCGCAGTCTCTGCTGGGTCACAAACTCAGCCAATAACTCATAGTTACTTTGAAGTTGATCAAATCTTTGAATTATGACAGTTACATCAATATAATGTACAAGGGTCTCATTGTTCCTCGCTTGGTCAACTTGACTCTCATCAAGTGAAGCGACTCGCTCTAAATGACCTCATCCTCTTTCTTTTACACATCAAAGAGACATCGCATTAGTATAAAACAAATAAAGATAATTTAAACTCATAAAATAATGATACATTGATCCATACTAAAGGAATAACAAAACAATGACAAGAAGAAATCTTATGCTCCGTAGCTTCCTTATTCTAACAGGCTCTCAACTTAGACATCTATACTATTTATTCTATGCCATACTATCTTTGATACTACCCATATCAACAAAAATAATCTTTGCTATAATACCACCTTTGTCACACCCCGATCACCCCGAAGTACGATGGTCGTCCTAGGGCATGGGGAGACTTAATGTCACCGAACACTCATAGAACCTGATCTAATACCTTGGATCCATATAGAAATCAGACAAAAACATATGCAAATCATATAGTGGGCCACACTTAAAACAATTGAAATCTAATAACAACATGGGTGTATTAAATTAGGAGAATTTAAGACTTTTATGGATTTAAAAAGTCAGGAGGTATTCAATAATGACTTTTAAAGACTCTATAAAAGTCAAGAGGTATTCAATAATAACTTTTAAAGACTTTAAAAAAGTCTATAAAAATCAGGAGGTATTCAATTGTAACTTTTATA